>JAVTVY010019294.1:0-79843 GCA_036873755.1 Hanleya hanleyi | reverse complement strand
TGTTTTATTATAGAGTTGTCTCCCCTCGATAGAGGGCGCTGTTGGCCCAATAGCCAATGAGAATAGCTCGCGGGCTGGGTGAAGAAAGGCAGAGAAGATACTGACTGACTGGCGACAAGACGTAACAGACTGCTTCTGGGGAATAACCAGTAGGTAAACCTGCCCACTATACTGGCTAAAACCTCTGTAGGTGTAGTTACTACGGTACGGTACAAGATTATCCAAGCATTAGCGCGGAACGAAGAGACCTATATATTTCTCCATGAAAAAAACAGCTGTCTTTACCTATGCAAAGAAATCAGGTACGGTAGCCAATATTATTCTTATCTTCAACGAAGTCCTCGATGAAGGCATACGATTACTAAAGTGTTCATTTTGATATCAGTATATAAATATTCTTATATGATCTATGGCTTTGATTTGACTGCTACTAATTCATTGTAATTTATTTTGGTTATACACTACACCCTTCATGAAAGCATCCTTGATATGTTAAACCGCTTGGAGACATTCGATGTCAAAACCGTAGAAGAGTAGTTTATTTCCTGTACGAAGAAGAGGATGACGCTCATAAAAACTATTTTATGTACGCCTCCTATATTTTGTATGATAATGACATAATGCGGTATGGCAAGTCTAGTATTTGCACTTTCAAAGATGTCAGATGGTTTCTTCGGCAACCAAAATGGCGTTCAATCGCAAGCGGAATGCTGTTCCTATTCCCAAGTATGTCAGATATAATGTTTTTTTCAAAAATGAAAGTGATGACGTTTATGTGCGATTGCTCAGGAGCCAATGAAATTCATCCGCCTGGAGAATCAATCTCGGGAAAGTAATTTTCAGTTTTCTTGGTGAAGTGGACGATTGCTTGGATGGCGCTGTTCTGAGAGCACATGAACAGAAAAACCCCCAAGGTATTTCCCGTCTGACTTTATTAGAGGTCGGACGTCCTAACGCGTACAACTGTTACGTTGGAATGTTCAGGAGAACTGATATATTGTTGTTGGTCTGTCTTCTGAATCTCTAAAACGAACGTGGTCTCCTGTGGTTTGTGCACCATTAGGGCAATGCCGAACACCAGCGCCCCGAACAGACAGATGCTGCCAGCAATGTAGAAAGACAGTACGTAATCTCCTGTTAAGTCGTTCACCCAGGCTGTAGACAAAATAATGAGAGGCATGTATTATATGTATTACGCTGAAAAACGTAGGTGGTCACTGTGACCCAACAATGTAGGACCGAAATTTATATGACCAAACAGTTTGGGTCGAATGTAATTGATCATTAGATAACTGGATAGCGGTGAAAGTATCGGGTTGAACCGATCTGTCCACAGTACCAGGCGATCTATTATTTTTGGGTCAATCAACTCGTTATTTTTGATCCAGTGTTATCTGATACTTCGCGTCTATTTTCAAAATTGTTGGACCAAAAGCGCCCAAAAGGTTTAGCTCTAGTCGACCCTAACATTCCAACAGTTTACCGTATATCCAGTATTTAGTAATGCGATAAATATATGAAATCTACGGTACATATTATTTGTAACAAAACGCTTTTTGGTAAAGAAACAAATAGTAACATTTGGGACGATCTCGTGGGAATAGCACTTAAGAGTACAACCAGTAACTACTTACATGTACATTCTAGCGCCCTATACCACTTATGCACATATAGCTTCACTAAGATTTAGATATATGATGATTATATAATCATCATAGAGCGGTCATGGTGATGGTAGCCATTTTGATGGACGTCATGCTGATGGCTGTCTTTCCGTCAACTCCTGCTACTCCGGGGTTAACAAGTGTCCATCAAAATGGCGGCATTGCGACACGGTTGCGAACTTAATATGTATAGAGGACTGGAGAAATAACTTACCAGCTATTGGTGCACTCAGGCACATGCCAAGTCCATAAGATGAACAAACAAACCCAAGCCCTACGGTGTACAAGTCTTTCCCTAAAATGTCTGCAACAACAACAGCGTAACTCCCGTAAAGTCCTCCGGCCGGAAGTCCAAACAGAGCGACCGCCATCATAAGAGTCGCATACGACGACAACGCCATGAGTGTTGGAAATATAAATAAGGAGAAAGTCATTAAGCACGCGTTTAAAATAAACAACAATATACTATGCTTCCAGAACAGTTTCATCAGCCCGGCCATAAGGGCGATCCCTACAGCATTTGCCAGGCTTAAGGCTGTTACAAGATATGTGCTCATTGTTTTGTCGTAGCCCTTTGTGGTTCCTATGTCTACAACGGTCGCGTATGGGAAGTAATAACCCGTTCCTACGAAGAACGCCACAATAAGGTAGGACACAAACGGTAGGGATCTCCACATTCTTATATCACAGTAGGTGTTAAGACACACGGGTTTTGCTAAATATGGTCTCATTTCATTTGGACTTTGGCTCAGCTCAGACCATTCTCGGTTTACAGTTTCATGGCCGTTTTGTTCTCGAGATGGTCTTTTTCTGTTCAAACCGTGGTCTTGGTCTGTAAAATTCTGTTTTTCATCAGTTCCACATTTTTCGTTACCGGTAGTCCGTTTCTTCGTTTGTCGCTTGTGATCATGTCGAGGTGGAACGAAAAGAAGGCCAAGAGGTACCATGTTCAGTAAAACAGCAGCGGAGATCAGAACAGCACCTCGCCATCCATACGTGTCGATCAAGAATCGCAGTAAGATCGGAAATGCCAGTCCACCAATCACCACTCCCATTTCACAGATTGCCGTGGCTGCTCCCATTCCCTCTTTAAATTGATGACCTACGGCGATTGCATAAGACAACTGGATGAACGACATCCCAATACCTGAGAGAGAAATATGCATGGAGATTATCTTCAAAACCGCAATTTTTTTAAAAAATCTTTCATGTATTATACATGTTCAAACTTATAAGGCTGACATTCAAAGTCAATGGCATTGATATACATTATTAAACTGGGCTGATAAGGCTGACCTTCAAGCTCTATAGCATTTATACATTTCCAAACTTGATCTACAAGGCTGACATTCAAGCTCTATGGTAGTAGTAAGGAGCGTCTAACCGCCAGCCAACCGCCTATATATCTTTAACATGGGAGATGTTTTCCCTCCACATATGACCTTTGACATCTACGACCGTGTGTGGCGTCAGGGTGACGAAACTGAGTTAACTGGATTTCCAGAGAGTTAAGACTACGAGCGTTTACACGAATGAATTAGGTCAACCGGAACTGACGACATCAAAATCGACAATAGCCGATATCTCGCGAATGGCAGGGGCCGGAGATATGGGACTTCGACTAATGGATACCTTACAATGAAGATGTGAATTTGAATATACCAGTAACATCATTATGGCTTTATTAGGGTGGAAGTAGTTTGACCCCTCGAAAATGTCAAATATCTTATCGACGAGAAGCTACCGATGAATAATCGTTGGAGAGGGATTGTACTGAACCAGGTAATCCGTTGGCGGGGTTCCTATCGCTACATCATTGAGTTGATTAGAGGCACGGACCGATTCTTTGAGCGGCATAACGGTCAACTACCGGTACGCCAAATTTGTTCCCTGGGCATGTTGGAGCCTCTGGAACATGGTTCCTATTATCGGACTAAAACTTTAAGCGAAACATTCCTGAAACCATTATTTTGAAATGCCGAAAACAGTCGAAAATATCGTGACAATGTTTAACATTCGTCTGGTCTATACTTGGCTGGTCTGGGAAATTGTGTATTAATACATCACTGGGAGGAGTATGTGTGAGTGAGTTAAGAGTTTAACGTCGCGTTCAGCAGTATTTCGCTCATATAGCGACGATATAACTAACTGGGAGGTAACCCCCGATCTGGGTGCTATCACTTCGAATTGCAGTAAACAATCTTGAACATGTATTTAATTCTATGCCTTAGAAACAGGTTTACAAATGTTTACAGACGACCCGGGAAATTTACTCCACATTAAAGAGTTACATGTGCATCATATGTTATCAATATGGAATTCCAGCAAATGACATGATATAAACGGCCTAAATGACGCGAAACCGTCGAAGAACAAGTGGTCGAGGTAAAGTTTACTGAACGAGTGAAATATGGCGACGGTCCACTGTTATATGAAATGAGTCGAGGTATTTAACCTTGCGTTAAAAACGATGATTAAGCAAAAATATGCAATGGTCTGAAGGCAACGCTTTGATCCCTTGGTAATCAATCTCCAATAACAGTTCGTCTTAAAGATCGAATGAACTTAATTCGGTTAAATCAAATATTGTTCTACTTGAGATCGGAATGAACTTAATTTGAGAAATCAAAATACCAGTTTGTCGTGGAACTTAGTTGGTGAAAATTAAATAGTTGACGAGCCGTGTCGACAATAAAACTGTCATGCCTCTTAAAGAGAATACGCACAAGGCTAAAGGTCGAAGTAAACCGATTAAGGGCGATGTTGTTGCAGTTGTAGTGTGTCTAAGTTGCAGCACACCATTGCTGGATGATACACATGCAGATCTTTGTGAAAGATCATGTGATCAGTGAATATGTCTAGGATGCTCGAAGTTACCACAGTCCCTGTGTGACGTGATATCGGAAAACGTTATTGACAATTTTGTACGGGTGTGTAATCCGTTTAAGACATCCCTACCAATTACAACACATATAAGGGAAGTGGGAAGAGGTGCCGACATACTGACAGAGCCACAGAGCCACATGACTTCACAGTATAATCTTCTGGTTAACCAACGCTAAAGCAGTTGAATAGTACATCACATGAAATGAAGCATTCAAACGAGCAGAGATTCTATAAATTAGAAGTTAAAGTGGACCGGACTCCGAGCACACTTAGCGTCAAGTTAGAGGCAAAGTCGGCTAAAATTAAGGAGGCAGTGCAGGTCGAGGTACAGAAAAATATTACAAGGCAATAAATAGAACTTGATGATCAGAAGAGAAAAGCAGAGAATTTGATCACATTTAATTTTTCCGAAACTTCGACTGACCAGGCAGATGTCCGGAAAGAGGAAGGTGAAAGTATCCTGGAGAAAATTATTCGTCCATAGCACAAGAAGGTACTGTCATTAAAGTGAACGTAAAGGCTGAGGCAACATGCACTCTGTGGGAAAGAGCTACATTGAAATACTGAAATAGCAGCAACAAATATTTTTGGGGATTTTTTTGCACCGAGTACGAACGAAATTATCTCCGTTGTATTATTGTTCCCCGGCTGCCGCCATGCTGGCTATCTCACTCAGAGCAGTGACGTCGTATCACTTCGGAGCTCTTTACTTCGTGGAGTTAGAAAGCGCAGAAAGCATGTAAACATAGCGACGCACGAGGAGGCTAGCCTGACTTCAAGTTCTGACGAAGAGACAAATGAAGGTTTACAGGGTTACCAGTTTGAACCAAAACGCTCCGATGTCGACGAAAGTAGTGAGTAGGTCATCGAACGTTTCAGGTCAGTAAACACTTGCTGGAGACACGCAACACAATCAAAACACGCTTGAAACAGCCGAGCTCTCCACCACCGCAATTACAATTCGTGCTACAGCGATGCCAAA
Source organism: Hanleya hanleyi (assembly GCA_036873755.1). Taxonomy (NCBI): domain Eukaryota; kingdom Metazoa; phylum Mollusca; class Polyplacophora; order Lepidopleurida; family Hanleyidae; genus Hanleya; species Hanleya hanleyi. The sequence goes on along the minus strand of JAVTVY010019294.1, from coordinate 74,311 downwards.
ACAAAGTGATACTACGTCACAGGAAAATATCACGTGCTCCGTACAAGCGTTTTCATTGGCGCAAGGCTAATGAATAAACTGTTATGGCCGACTCCAGTCGCTCGTTGCATCAGTCAATAATTCCCGTGTTTGGAATTTTTTGTTTGGAAGGGAAAAAATCACAAAAAATATTTGTTGCTGCCAAATGATACTTTTAATATAGTTCTTCCACGCAGTGCGTGTGTTGTCGCAGCCTTTACGTTCACTTTAAGAAAACTTATATAGACTCGGTGAAAACGTTGAAAATAATGACAAGTCCAGACCGTTGAAATAATATTTGAGTCTAAGGAACTGCGACGGAAATTATTGGTGAATTCTAGGAGGACTGATTCGCTAGAGGATCTTGCACTGAAGGCAGTTATAAGCTCTATTTTTTTAGCTGACCTGTCCTCAAAGCTCCCGAGATAGCATATTTAATTCCGCTTAAGCCGGTGCTGGGGGTCGTGTGGATCCTTCATAATCTTCACATGAACAGCTGCAATACAAGCGCGGCTAAGATACTAAGGCTATGACAGAGAATCCAGCGTATTCTCGGGTCTGAATGTGTGGTGCCGAGGGAAGCTTTCCTGTAGAGTCATATGGTTGCTTTTTAGTCGCCAGACGTCGTCAATTTTTTCCGCCTCTTACCTATCGCTCCAATCTAGATCCCTGACCGTGGAGCAAAGCAAGGAGAATAAACGGTTCAGAAATGAACTACTCCATAGGAGGAAAAGTGGTGAGTCCACCTTGATCATTCGTAGCGGCAAAATTGTGGAAAGGTCTCTCCCTGAGAGAGTTCCTGGAAATCGCTTTCCAGCAGCTGGGTTTTAAAGACGTAAAAACTAGTTGGTGGATTTTAATAAAAGTTTTAGTCCACTTGGGGAGACTGGACTAAATAAATACTATTGAAAGTATTGATGTACCAAATTCAAATGTGGATAGTCTGTTAAACAAGCGGAATGAAATACTTGTTAGAATCCAGTCTGTGTTGTGTAGGATTTCAACTTGACGAGACTGATTCGCTGCTCATTCACTGCATTTAGACCCTTCCAGTGCTGGAAAAATAAACCTGTAATGTTCCAATTTAATTAGATTAATATACCATATACACACAAGATGTTAAGGTGGATAGTCAAAACTGGTCTAGATAAGCTTAGCGTTATAATGACCTCAATTCCGAGGTAAACTCTCGGTAAATTGTCTCATTCAGCTTCTCATCAATAAGACATTTGAGATTTCCGAGATATAAACATACTTCCAACCTAATAAAGCCATGATAAAGTCACTGATATATTCAAAATCACGCCTTCATTGTAAGTTATACATTAGTCGAAGTCGCATATCTCTGGCCCCTGCCATTCGCGTGATATTGGCTATTGTCGATTTTAATAACCTAAGTTCCGCTTGACCTACTTCATTCGTGAAAACACTTCTATTGTATTCTTAATCCTCGGGAAATTCCGTTAACACAGTTTCGTCACTCTGATGTCACACAGGATCAAAGAGATCAAAGGTCATATGTGGAGGAAAGCATCTATCATGTTAAAGAGATAGGCGGTTAGACGCCACTTACTACTTATAGCATTTAATTGTCTTGTATGTGTAAATGCAATGATTCGCAACGTCAATCAATGGAGGTAAATATAGGACAAATATTTGGCTACAGAATTTCTTTGAGAATTTTTCCTCATTATGCATGAATTGAGAAAATAGTAGTTCTCTCGAAGAATTGTCCAATCGATTACCCTTCGGTGTGACTGGCATCGGCACTTCTTTCATTTGTGACTAATGATCTCCAAAACTGCCCTAAATCTTTCATAAGAATCGGAAACCATCACTGGCGGCAGGGTCTGTTTAAATATTCTAGAGAGAACTGCTAGCCATCTACTTTCGGCTATATATAAAAAAGATCAACTAACCTGTTGTAACTCCGAAGAAAACTAACAGAATCGCTACATTACTGGCGAAAGAACTGGCGATGAGTCCAGCACATGTTATAAACGTACCCATCACACAGGACACCCGCTCGTTCGTTTTGTATACCACAAGACTTGTTGGCAGACCTGCAAATCGAAGACAAATGTAGTAAACTAACTTTCAGGTTACGGCAATCCCGCTCTCTAAACTGGAGGTGAGAAAGGTCGTTTTTGTTCAATAAAATCCTCTTGAGGCGTACTGACAAGAAATCATATGACCCCACAGGCATTGGGTAATAAAGATTTAAAAGCTATTGAGCAAAAACAACCCTTTTTACCTCCATTTTAGAGAGCGGGATCGCCCTAACCTGATTTTATCCCTACCATATTCTCATGTATTATTCTATAAAATTTTGACATAAAAGACATATGTAGAAGGGTGTCTAGTCTAGGTTTGAATCCCAATAGTCCTTCTAAAGTGACGGCATGTATGCTGGCGACGCGCTCATTTTCAATCAACCTGAAGGAGCAATTAAACGCAACATATAAAGGCGGTTGGAAAAGATGCCGAAGTACTGACAAGAAGTCATATGACCCCACAGGCCAATATTCTGACTGCATTTCTAAAAACACCACAAGAACCAAAAACGATACCACTGATGATTTGTATCTCAGTCACGCTTTGATTCTAGCTGTTCATGTGGACATCTTGAATTATATAGCCACACGGTCCCCAGCACCAGCCTGGGCGGTATTAGATACAAATATCCGACAGCAATGATGTAATAGCCCTGTTAATTCATAAGATGGAAAGCGATAAGCTATATTTGACCGTTAGATAGAAGACAAGGCCCAAAACGGGGAAAAATTTCACAGAATTGGAAAATCGTTTTGGTCCAAGGGGTCCTTTCTGTCCAAATGTGTGTTTAAATGACCCGATGCAGACCCCTTTTTCACAAAATAGCACATGCTGCGAATTCAATTTCATGTCATAACTATAACCATAACGCAATCGAGCTAGAACTATATTCACTTGCCGTTACATTAAAACAATTATTTTTAGAAAATAATATTTTTCCCGATTTCAACCGCATCACTTATAGGCCGAAATGCCGCCTTATCGTACCATCTCATTGATCGACTGGTCTAACTCCATGCGTTGCCTTGACAGTAAAGTAAAAAGAAAACGACGTGCTCCGTGGCCCCTGCACTACACCATGTAAAGAAGTCTAAGAAAGAACAATATACCTGCGCCATACATTATTCCAGAAGTGAGAGATATGGCCCAAACAGTCACTCCGCGGCCACTCTGAAACGTCTCCAAGAACTCAACAAAGAAAATGCCCATGGAAATGGCATAACCCTCACTTAACATCCGACAGAGTAGAGCCGCAATCAAAACCACCCATCTCTGTGCGTGGATCTTCCTGGTGGTTGGAGGGTTTGACTTGGTTTTATCCTTGCTGTCCTTTGTGTTCAGTCTGGAAATGAAGACATTAAAGCCGTGTTTACGGTAACGCACAATTGTTAATGTGTGGCACCCGCCCATTCTAACGTTTCATTCAGAAAACTGTAGAATTTATCGTGGGGTAGGGTAGAGATAGGCTCGTTCCTTATCCACAGACCCACGGATATCTTAGGACAAGCAATGAGTGGCCATCTTGCCATCACCGACCTGTTGATCTGGCTGATCCAGTGACGTCACCGGTCCAGATCTGTACGGTGACGTCAGACGGGCATGTGTACAGAATTTAATTTATTCGAAAGAAATAGCTAAATTTTATCGCAAGAGTTACTGTGATGTAGTCATAAATCACTTTCGACATTCGGGGATATTCTGGGGTTTCTTAAAACATAAATAGATTTTGAAATCAGAATAAGTTTGATCCATCAATCACTGGTAGAGTGTGGACATTGCTTGTCATCCGATTTCATGGACTCTGGAGGAAAGGTACGAGTCTAGATTGTAGCGTGGGATGATAACATTTCGACCTCGTTTCCACTTTTATCTGAGGCTCTCTTAGCTCCCCTTCTTTGCTGGAATAACAACAATTAGCGTATTAATTGCTGATTTGGGGGCATGTTCTATTCCTACATATGGTAATACATAATAATTTTGTTACCCGTGCCTCAATTATGGCATTACACAATGTACTGGGTAGGTCATTGAATATTCCATTTCAATCGTCTAAGGGTATTACATGCATGCCGATAAGCGTGATATATTTAGCATAATTGAATAATTATGATGTGTAATTGTCTATGCACCAATATAGTCAATATATATGTAGGTAGACAAAAATGATTATCAGGGATCGATTAACTCATTTCGCTAATTATTTAATCAACCGTCTATGTGAACAAATCCGTACAAGGTGGTCATGTTCAGTCACAGATCTATAAAGCGATATGTTGCTCTTTGTTCTGTATGGATGTGTGTGAACAAACATACTTTTGAAAAAGTGGAACGATAAAATAACACTTTACTGGCGTTTGCTACAGAACTTTTGAATAACCGTGTCAACGACTTAGGCCTGCATGCTGATAAAACAGATTTCGAAATCGTACCAATATAGAATAGTGACGTAGGATTGTATCGCTTAGAAATAAATAAGATACAGTAGATACAGGGCAGTCCTGATCTCACTACCATTGGTTATCACGTACATCGATTAGCCTGTAGCTTTGGACCCGCTTGTTGATGAGCCAGTGACTGAGTGATGCAGCATTATAAACATAGAAGCATATCTATCGCCATCAAAATGACCGGCCATGTTTTGTTACCTTATTCGCGCCAACCCGAGACTTCAAATGATGGCATCGGCCTCCAGGATCTAGTTTGACATAATGTAAACTGGGACGAGTGAGGATCTACGCCATGAGTTTAATTTTGTATTTTCGATTCATTGAGAGATGACAAAATACTTTTTTGCTGTATTTGACCAATCTCTCCATCAATATATAATACACATAAGTATATTTGTGATAGGAAGTTTATCAAAAAATACAAATCTGTTAAGGAACAAAATTAAACAAAACAGAATGCAAGGTGTACGGATAGATCTCTGCAATGATCATTATCAAGCCATCATCCTTTAAATAATCTACTTGAAAAATATCCCCAATATATTTCCGAAAAGTGTAAAAAATAGTATTAATTGATGCATATTTTCAGAAAAACTGTGCATCAAATTTAGATGGTTAGCAGTCTCTTCGAATGATTCCCACAACATGTGTTGCGCTATCGGATATGGCGAGGAAAGGCAAACCTGAATAATTTGTTAGATACGTGGGGGTGCGTATAACTGAAGGAGAGATTTGGCATGCCTGTTGTCATGAGGGAAGCCCTTTCGTCTTATGAATAGTGAGCCAATGAGAAAGCTCATCTTTATTCAAAATGGCACGAGTCGAAAGACCAATCGCTGTAGGGGATACCAATTTCTACGTTCCCACGTGCTTTCAGAGCGTGAGCGTAGAAATTGGCTTGGTGAACGAAGATGTAGGGGATACGGTTTACTAGTACTGCAACTTTCTGACAAAAACAGGCAGTCCTGCCATCTAGTATATCGACAAGACCCGCTTTAATAGCGCAATGGCAGGGCACCTGTACATGCCCTTACAATGGTCCCCATCAAATCTCTAAAATTGGAACAAAATGGAGAACGTATAGCTGACGAATAGATAACGGTACCGTGCATGTTTGGCGTACCGGTATTGGCTTGTCGGTGTAGTGGTATAACAAGACGATTTTTCCCGATAACTCGCCTGTGCCAAACAGAATACTATATTACTGTTGAAAGTGTTCATCGATAAGCTGTGAAGAAAGCTGTTACAATAGAAAACGTATGGAACAGACCTGACAACATGGACGATTCGTGATACCCAACGCACAAAATAAGGATAATGATTCGACCCCAATGTATACCTTTCTCTTGAGCAGCCAGCATCCAGTACCGTTACCAGTGGCGAGGAACAACTGTCTATCGTGTCGGCCATGATTTCTGCCGTAATATATGCTAGTACATATACCCACAATGGACGGAGAGAGCCACGGTTTCCATAAGACTGACAAATCGATCATCCAGAATGCTGATCCGAATCCCACGCAGTAAAAGCTATACTGAGTGCAGTAGACAGTGGATCGGTTACTGCCAGTAATATTTCAACATGCTCGCATATTTGTACCTCGACCTCTTCCTCCATCAAAATGTGTCCATCCTAGTTCACTCTACGCTCATACTATTCAGCTTGTATCACTGACGTCCCTACGCTCCTTGGGGAACAAGGAGAGTAAGGACGTCAGTGATACAAGCTGTTTATCAGCGTAAGTTCATTCAGAATGATGTCATCGATCACGAAGAGATATTTTGTACACAAAGCCACGTGTCGGTGTTTGCACAACTTGGATGAGGCTCTACACTGTAACTTTCGTTTTATTAATTTAGTTATCGTTACCAGATGATCAATTATATTTTCTACTGTATTTGACAAAAATACCTTTCTATCGATCAATAGTTTATCATGCGACATAAAATTTAATTTAATAATCGCATCTCTTGAGGAAAAAATATAATTCATGGTGTAATATCGTCATCAGACCACTGCAGCAACTACTAATGACACAAATGTCGCAATTGTGTCATTATCGTTTGTCAGGTCATCAGCTTTTAAAAGCCCAACTCACACTACGAACATTTTGTTGTATTAGAACAAAAACACTGTTCAGAACATGTTTTGTCTGCAGTGTGAGGTGCCCAGAAACACGAACATTTTGTTCGAGGGACATGTTCGTGAAATCAAACATGTTTGATTTTCGGAACATGTTTTCGTCCTCAAAACAGTTTTTGTCTTCAGTGTGTGGTGATCGCGAACATTTGTCCGAACATTTACCAACAGTTATCCAATCAACTGGCAGCTGTCGGTCATGTGACGAAGCCGCTCTCACATGACACAACAAAATGGCTCCCATCACATGACCGGCAGCCTCGCTGCGTGATCGCGGCGACTGGCGGTCAAGAGAAAATGTTCGTAGTGTTGACGCTTGTCACAACAGGGGACCAGTAAATATTTGAGGAACAAATATATCACACATGATTTATGACTAAATCTTTGATATATCCAGTAATCAAAAGTATGACCATAAAACTCCATCAGTGTTTTTGACAAAAAAATCCCAGAAGTTTCGAGTATTTGATCAAAACTTCGTTCTACAGTATTGTCGAGGTCACTGATCACGAATCCGAGGTCAGAATTGACCTTGACCTCGAAAATGACCTCGAAACCGAGGGTCCAACATTTCTAGATCAGTGTGTCAATTGTCGGTTTAGTGTGACTATCAGGGATATTGTCCAATAGAGGGATGCCCGGACTAGTGCGCAGCGAAATATAAAACATCTCGATTGCTTATTAACGCAAAATGCACATTACACATTTTAACCCATTAAATGAACAAAACTAGGTCAAAATAAAGGTCGCGGTCATAGATCAACGCACTGGTGACGGGGTCATCACATATCTTCTATCAGCCTATATCTTGTGATCTTCCGACAAGGCCCAAACTCCGCATGGACAAGGAGATTCCATATGTACCGTCGTTCGTGTACTATTTGAAATTATCTGCATTATCAGATATTTTATTATTCCGATTAGTGAAAACCTAACTATTTATTTGTTGCAAATTTCAGATTAAATTCCAGATTTCAGATTTTCTCCAATATGTCGAACAACAGGCAATACATTTTGTTCGAACCTTCCCCTCCCACCTTCTAGATCCTCTGTTTGTTTGCTCCCGAGTTCAAATTTATTGTACAAAACACCTTTTTCAGGGCAGAGTAAATGTAATAATAAATATTTAAAAAAAAGAAAGAAAAAAACCCCCACTGCGGATAAAGCCAAGTGCAAATATAACCATGAATGACCAACTTATAATATTGAACATCATAGAATACGCTCACAATCCAGTGATATCAGAGCATTATTTTTTTCTTTTTTATAAATCGTTGAATTTATTATCCGCATATAAATATTTATAATCATCATACAGACATGCAACAGAAACGCGACAATAATCAGCTAACAATCAAAATAAAAAGGACTAAACACGCGACAGAGACAGTACAGCTATTAAAATTATATGTATAATAAGCTGTTATGTTTATAAGTTGTAACAAAATGGATATTGAAAACAAAATACGTGGATGGGTCGGACGAGACAAAAAACGCTGACGGTGTATATAACATTAACAAAAAAGGTAACTTTCTGTTTGAGAGCATTTCGTGCTGAAATGTTCTTTCTTGAGCGATTCATGAAGTCTGAATGAAACGTACCAGATGACGCCAGGCAGTCAAGCACAATGTAGCAAATATGTTCATAATTACAAAAGAAACCTAATGGGATACATTGTACAAATGTTAAGCCACGCCAGTAGTAGGTAGCAAGTCTTTGGGGGCTTTAGCGCGTCACTGCGCATGCGCAGAATTTATTTTTGGGGTGGAATGGTGTGTGTGCGCATGCGTGAGTTGATGCAAATGAGTTTATGCAAATGAGGTCATTGGGTTTTTCAAAATGGCGGCTTGTTTTTGTATGTGATGGGTGGTCGGTTTCAAAATGGTGGACAATTGCACTTGTCTCACCCCTCATTTGCATATTTTCAAAATGGCGGCTTGTTTTTGTATGTGAGGGGTGGTCGGTTTCAAAATGGTGGACAATTGCACTTGTTTCACCCCAGCCCTCATTTGCATATTTTCAAAATGTCGGCTTGTTTTTGTATGTTAGGGGTGGTCGGTTTCAAAATGGCGGCCTGTAGTTGTCCACATTATGCAAATGAGGTCATTGGGTTTTTCCCTCAGGGTGGCTTAATTTTCAAAATGGCGGCTTGTTTTTGTATGTTAGGGGTGGTCGGTTTCAAAATGGTGGACAATTGCACTTGCCTCACCCCAGCCCTCATTTGCATATTTTCAAAATGGCGGCTTGTTTGTGTGTGTTAGGGGTGGTGTGTTTCAAAATGGCGGCCTGTGGTTGTCCACCCTTTTGAAAATATGCAAATGAGGTTCAATTGGCTATAAAAGGAGTCCATTTTTAGGGAAAGGGTGTATTCAATCTGACTTACCTGACCTGACCTGTCTCCCTGCCTGCCTGCCTGCATCCCTGCCTTGCTTGCCTATCCGCTTGTATGAGACGAAAAGCATGACACGTGGAGAAGATTTTCCCTTGGACCCAGTAGCACCTCCGGTTGAAGTCTTGCCTGAAGATGCGCGTGTCAGGGCCATTTATGAACGACACTGGGCTACCATACGCCATTGTTTTCACCGTGATCGTCGTCTTTTGGACTTATATAATTTTCGGCTGGAGGACCTCACGTATCTCACTACATATGCCGAGAACATTTTCAAAGATCAGGTGACAGCCTATAAGTTGAATGTCACATTTGGGTATATCTTACGGCACAAAAAGACGGACCAGCTGCGGTATTTCTATCCCAGCAATAATACCTATGTGTTTGACCAGCCATTCACCGTGACGGATGCGATTTCTCTGGAGCCACTCATCGACCAATTGACTACGTTGGATCCATTGGAATGGACTCGGTTGCAACGCCCCAATACCCAATGGCTTGTGGAAATGGTCACTAACGTTACATTTTTCGTCACGAAAATGCGAGATCACCCGATCGGTGCTCCTGTACAACTCCCCCCGTGGTTGCTTCTTCGAAAAGGCCTGAATGCATTAACAGCAGGAAAAAAGGGGCCCTACAAAGACCGGAAATGTCTGTTTCGGTGTTTGGCCGTGCATCTGGACGAGTGTGACCCCAAGACTTGTGACACAGTGGCCGATGGCTATTGGGAGGAGTATTTAGAGCAGCAAGACATGGATAAGCGGCACTTCCGTGGAGTCCCCTTTAAGAATTTGGATGATGTGGAAACACTGTTCGATATTAATATCTTTGTTTATCGATTACGATGCGAGGACGATACCTATGTGGCTGAATTGGTTCGTCGATCCACAGAACGGTATCCTGCTACGATGAAAGTCAATGTGTTCGATGACAATGGCGTGAGTCATTTTTCGCTCATTACCAATATGAGCCTGTACGCTCAGTCTTTCAGTTGTGCCCAATGCCATCGTGTGTTTAAAAAGTCTTACAACTTACATTGCCACGAGAAAATCTGTGACAACAGTGTCAAGCGAGTCTATCCGGGTGGCGTGTATCATAATACACCTACTATTTTCCAGGAACTGGCCGATGAGGGTATCATCATACCGGAAGAGGACCGTTATTTTCCTTACCGGGCATGCTATGATTTCGAGGCCCTGTTGGAGCCCATGGACCTGTTTTCGGCTAAAACGCAGTGGACACAGCGACATATCCCCCTCAGTGTCAGCATTTCATCCAACGTACCTGGCTATGACGCTGCTCCGGTGTGTTTCGTGTCCACGGGGGAATCCCATGAGTTGATCACCCGTATGATGGAGTATTTAGAGAAAGTCAGTGCGGTCAGTACGGAATTGTTGGTGGCCAAGTTCGAGGACGTACTGGCCCAGCTGGACGACCGCATTCCTGAACCGGGTGTAGCATTCAGCGATGATGAAGAGTCCGAGTCCGAGTCGCAGCCGGAATCCCAGTCGCAGCCTCTGCAGTCGCAGGATGTCCCTTTACCGAAACCGTATGCGGCGAAATTGAAGTTACGGTTCCTACAATATTTAGGTCAGTTACCGGTGCTCGGCTTCAATTCGGGACGATACGACTTGAACATGGTGAAGGAATTTCTCCACCCTTACTTGGCGCAGTCCGATACCCTCAAGTCGGTGATCAAGAAGGTTAATAACCATATGGCCCTCACTACCACATCACTGCATTTTCTCGATGTACGGAACTATTTAGCTCCTAATTGTAGCTATGACCAGTGGGTCAAGGCCTATAATTGTGCCCAAACGAAAGGTTACTTTCCTTACACCTATATGACGAGCCTGGACCGCTTAGAAGACACCCAGTTGCCACCCCGCGAAGCGTTTTACAATGATCTGAAAGGGGAAGCTCTGCCGGAGGCCACCTACATCGAACTCCAACAAGTGTGGAACCGTCACAGCATGAAGACGTTGCGAGATTTCCTCGTGTGGTATAACAACCTAGATGTGGTTCCCTTTCTCGAAGCGGCCCAGAAAATGGTGCAACTCTTTCGTCGCCAAATGCATGTGGACATATTCAAGGAGTGCTTAAGTTTACCCGGTCTAGCCCTTCGCCATTTGTTTCAAGAGTGTTCCACCTACTTCTCGTTGGTACAACAGAAAGATGCAGACATGCATGATTGTCTGAAGAAGAACATTGTGGGCGGCCCTAGCCTTATTTTTCACCGCTACCACGAGAAGGATGTCACGACACTGCCCAGTGGCAAACCGTGTGCCAAAATCATTGGCTTTGACGCGAATGCCTTGTACTTGTGGTCGCTCGCCCAACCCATGCCCAGCGGTCATCATACGCGTTGGTGTGCAGAAGGACGGCATTTTACGCCGCAACGGTCACCGTACAAACATCTCGCCGACCAGTGGTTGGACTGGGAAGCCTATCGACGGGGAATTTATATTCGTCACCAGACCAACGCCACAGAGAAGCGGATAGGAGATCGCCGACTCCCCGTCGATGGGTTTGCCCTTGTCCAAGGAACACCGACCGTTTTCCAGTTTTATGGCTGTTACTGGCACGGCCACGAATGTCATTTCAGCGCAGGATGCTTCAATCAGCGACGTGGAAAATCGGCACAAGAATTACGGAAAGAAGTAGTGGCCAACGGGGATTACGTGAAAGAGCGAGGCTTCCAGCTCATTGAGATGTGGGAGTGTGAATTTCACACCATGTGTAAGGCCCTGCCCCATTTACAACGGTTCCTAAAAGAACGTGAGTACCCCTTGAGTCGTCGGCGACTGCTGAGTATGCCCCAGATGTTGGACGCCATTCGTTCGGGGCAGCTCTACGGCTTTGTAGAATGTGATTTGCATGTTCCCGACACTCTCAAGCCCCTCTTCGCCCAGTGTCCGCCTATCTTCAAGAACACGCTGGTGGGTCGGGCTGACATTGGAGAGACCATGGGCGCCTATGCGGAGCAACACGAGTGTTTGCCTAAACCTCGCCGCATGTTGATTGGAAGTATGTGGGGCGAAAAAATCTTGCTGGGCACGCCCTTACTGCAGTGGTACATGAAGCACGGTTTGGAAATTACTCAAATCTATCAGGTAATCCAGTACGTACCTGAGGCTTGTTTTGCGGAGAATGCCGACCTCGTGACGAAGGCCCGTCGTCAAGGTGATCAAGACCCGAGTCAGGCCATCATGGCTGAATGTTGGAAACTCACTGGGAATGGTTATTATGGAAAAACCGTAACGAACCAGGATAAGCAAGTCAACGTGAACATTTGTACTACTACCCAAGCCCGCAAAAGAGTGAATTCTCCTCTGTTTCTATCCGTGGAGGTGATCGATGACGACACCTATGAAGTCACTTCAGCCAAGAAGACTATCCGGTACAACTTACCCCTGCAGATTGGATGTATGGTCTATCAGGTGGCCAAGCTGAGGATGCTGGGATTCATCTATGATTTTATGGGTGTATATTTTAACCCCGCAGACTGGCAACTCATGGAAATGGACACAGATTCGGCCTACATGGCCGTTTCCCACCCGGACTGGGAGTCACTCGTCAAACCCGAGCTAAGGGATCAGTATGAGGCGGAACGGGACCAGTGGCTACCCCGACGCGATCACTACACCTACGACAAGCGGACACCCGGGCTCTTCAAGCTGGAGTGGAGCGGAGATGCTATGATTGCGCTCTCCTCTAAGACCTACTACTGTTACGGAGGAGATGAAGGAGCGGAAAATAAATTTAGTTGTAAAGGGGTGAGCCGGCGCGATCCCAACATCGACAAAGCTCTCTACCTGGGCGTGTTGCAAAGCCAGGCCAGTGCGAGTGGCACTAACCGAGGATTCCGGGTCGTCGACCACCAGATGCGCACCTATATTCAGCAAAGAGACGCCTTTACTTTCTTTTATCCCAAACGAAAAGTATTGGCCGACGGTGTGAGCACTACATACTTGGACTTGTAAAAAACAAATGTGGAACTATAACTGTTGATACACGAGTTATAAAAACTGTAAAAGTCAGGATGGCCGAGTGGTCTAAGGCGCCGGTATTAAGTGCTGGTCAGCAATTGCTGTCGTGGGTTCGAATCCTACTCCTGACAGAACTTTTTTGTACCTTAATCACTACTATTTCTATGTGTACATACCCCTACTATTTGTACCCTGTATTCTATTTGTATATAGTCAGTAACTCATTCTTGTTGACTTAAATAAAAAAAAGAGAAAGTCAAATCATTTTTTTTTGTGTTTTTTCATCAATTTATTCAACAATGAACGTCAGAACAACAACGTCATAACAATAACATTAAACAAGGGGTCTGCGCGCACGCGCAGTACATTTTTTAAGTTAACCAGAGAAATGGAGCATGCACATTAAAACGAGAGGCCGTCCATGTAATGTTGAAAATGGTGGACAATTGCACTTGTCTCACCTCCTCATTTGCATATTTTCAAAATGGCGGCTTGTAGTTGTATGTTAGGGGTGGTCGGTTTCAAAATGGTGGACAATTGCACTTGTCTCACCTCCTCATTTGCATATTTTCAAAATGGCGGCTTGTAGTTGTGTGTTAGGGGTGGTCGGTTTCAAAATGGTGGCCAATTGCACTTGTTTCACCCCAGCCCTCATTTGCATATTTTCAAAATGGCGGCTTGTTTTTGTATGTTAGGGGTGGTGTGTTTCAAAATGGTGGACAATTGCACTTGTTTCACCCCAGCTCTCATTTGCATATTTTCAAAATGGCGGCTTGTTTGTGTGTGTTAGGGGTGGTGTGTTTCAAAATGGCGGCCTGTTGTCCCCTGAAAATATGCAAATGAGGTCTTTGGGGTTTTTTCAAAATGGCGGCTTGTTTGTGTGTGTTATGGGTGGTGTGTTTCAAAATGGCGGCCTGTTTGTTGTCCACCCTCACTCTGTCTCTTCCCTGGTATTTATAGGGCTTATTCTGTGAGAGGCGGGTCGTGTGCAGAGAATACTTTATCGACCACAGGCACTATTTTTTGCAAAGCCGTCCACAGATCAGGATCCAGCGTAAATCCGCCTCGTTTGAGAGAGATCAATCGGGCAAAATAAGGGCCGCGAAAAATGTATACATCGTGATCCAGGTAAATACTATCTCCATCCAAATCAGCGAATAACACTCGTTTTGAGGTAGTCCAGCCTTCGGGCGATAATGTGATACGGGCGGGTTGTGGCGTGCACCAACAGCGCGTATCATCATCAATCAGGTCGATGCGATCAGGGTATATTATTATGGTACAATCCGAAGTCAGCGTACGGGTAATGATGGATTGGGTTTCCGGGTAGAGTACGTCGTCAACTTCGGTAATGATAGCTTTCAGCGCTGCCCATAATGCTGGCCAAAGCACAATACCGTTACCGCCACACTGTTCTAACCGGGGAAAAAATGAATCCTCTCTACACCGCCGCAGGTACACATCCACGCCGACAGGCATAAAATCGACTTCGGGTTCTTGGCCTTGTAACACACGTGTCAATAGCGTCCACCCGGCCAGGCTTAAAGTTAATTTCACTTCGATCGGATGTTCCTCGATAAGGTGCAATTCATGCTCGTACACGATAAGAATTACTTTCGACGTCACTTGAAAGAACGCGAGCTCTTTGCCCGGCGATGCCATAATGAAGAATGACAAAAATACTAGCCCGACACAAATTTATATATAGATCGATTCTATTTTTTCATTGTTAAAATAAAAAAATACGCATACCCTGGGAAAATAAATTAATTTAACAATGCAATTAATTTTTTAAACGCTCCCCGAGTGCATCAATTAATAGTCTGGACTCATACCAGGATAAAAAAATAAAATTAGTGCATTGCTAGACTAGAATATCAAGTCCTAATAATTATCAGAACCACCCATAGGGCTGTGAGAGAGCCAAACCCGATTGTATGGGTTATTCACAGAATACCCGGCCGGCTTCTCTCAAGCGGCATTCATTATTGCGCATTCATCATGCATTTCTGTGTATTCGTGTATTTACAGATTACCCGACTGGCACTTTTCAAGCCGACCTCACTGCAAAATACTCGAATAATGAACAGGAGGACGCAACTCTGTTTTGACCTCAATATTCAAGCGGGAGTGCGTAGAAATGTGCTTTCTCACCGTAAACGAAGACACTGTTTTCTTCATTTTTCTACAGTTCTCATGAACGAAACGAGCTGGAATTTTCAGGGCACGCGTATCGAGTACTCAGTGATAGACTTGCTCTTTTTTTAATCCAGAAAATTAATTTATTTTTAATGTGCCGGGTTTTCTGTATTTTCGTTACGGCTCGAAAACCCACTAAAAAATTAAAAATCATGGTGTAGACAAGGGCTACAGGGCGGAAATTTTTAATACGAGTCCCTGATTTATCTGAGATGAATTAGAACTAAAAAATTCTACGGGGCTGATCCTGATTGTAAAATGATACGCGTTTATAATTCATAAAGAAACACACGTCAGTTTTTCATGGCCTGGAAATCTCCGTAAAATGGGACCGCTTTCGCTGGCGTCCGCGTATTGTCTATATATACTTGCCCCTCTGGAATAAATTTACCACAAAAATTTTCAGATGTCTCGAACTGAAGCTAAGATGTCTACCACCAGAATCAACACCACCGTACCACGTCGGAATAGAAGAAGAGCCAACCGCTGGGTAGAGGGGTCGAGTGAGGAAGATGTACCGTATCTAACCCGAGAAAAAGAACGTACCATGAAGCGTGAAATAAAAGCCTTTTGGAAAAAGGAGTTCCGGGGCTGGCAGTCCATGCTGAGGGGGGAAGTGGGCGCCACGCACACTAGTACCGCAGAAAATGTTCGGGCCCTACTAAACGCAGCCCGAACAACAGTGGACGAGGCGGGGTGGTTCCATCTGCTATCAAGGGTAATGAACCAAGCCAGACCTACCACCCCGCCTCGGGTGCTAGCGGTCCAACCGTTTTCATCTTCACCACCGGCGTCATTTCCTCTGCTCGACCTGCCAGCCCCTGTATTTGCGGAACCCCCGAACACTACGATCATTGCTCCGGCAAACTTTTTAGATGGAACCCAAATTATGGAGGATACGGATGAAAAAGAAAATGACCGAGAGGTGATGAGACGGATATACACCCGGCAACCCGATGGATACTTCACTGTCAGCCGGGTGGACTACGGGGAGTAGACAGGCAAACTCCCTGGGACTACGGGGAGTAGACAGGCAAACTCCCTGGTGAAGAAAACACCATATCAAATTGAACCAACTGTCCTTTTCAGGACAAAAAATTCCTTCCGAAAGAGGAAGCTTCTTTAACTTGGGCACACCAATTAAAAGCACAGATGTCCCACATTTTCCCTTTCTTTTTTTAAAACTGCATTCACCCAAATAAACAATCCCTGTCCCAAATATCAAATGTCCTTGTCAGGACAAATCTCTATATATATATACACAGGATTTATTTTCTTTTTTCTCTATCCCCCCATTAATTTAATATTACACAGTCCGAGGGTATAACGGACTTTATAAACCC
Organism: Hanleya hanleyi; assembly: GCA_036873755.1. Lineage (NCBI taxonomy): Eukaryota > Metazoa > Mollusca > Polyplacophora > Lepidopleurida > Hanleyidae > Hanleya > Hanleya hanleyi. The sequence continues at coordinate 57,731 of JAVTVY010019294.1, read as the reverse complement.
CGGTATGAGGGAAAATTTATTTTGATAAGCGTGGGGAATTTATTTGAACGAACACAGGGCTGTGATCTCGTGTTAATTTTTTTTTGTGCATAGTTTAGAAGTTCCCTTTCGGAAAACATGGTTGGTTTTTAAAAAAACCGTTGGAATATGTAAATATAGCCATTTACATCGTTGACAAGGTCAGTCTTCTATCAGCACAGACAGGACAGGATAAAGGTAGTAATTCACACTGTACGGGGTTGTTGTTGTCCGGTACACAGGTGGGTATTCCGGCTCGACGATGGATGCAAATTTCACATAATCCTTGATGGCCACAAGGACCGATCGCATATTTTGCAAACGGGTTAGCACATTCAACGCAGTGTATATACAAAGCTTTTTTTCGTTCGGTGTGGCATCCCAAGGTTGATGTTGTAATGGCCCAAACATAATACGCTGCGTCGTGGATTTTTTTTGGCGTTATTTTCTTGATGTTCTCTGTTATTTGGCTTGGTCTTGTAGCTTTTCTGTTTTTCCTCTCTTGTCGCCTAGTTGTGTTTTGTCTTGCATCTTTCCTCTTCAAATCTTCTTCTGTTTGTCTTGCGTCTACCCTCTTCAAATCTTGTTCTGTTTGTCTTGCGTCTACCCTCTTCAAATCTTGTTCTGTTTGTCTTGCGTCTATCCTCTTCAAATCTTCTTTTTGTTGTGTAGCATCTTGTACCGTTTCGTCTTGTTTCAACAGCGTTGCTAGCAGGCTGTCTATCTCCTCTATACGTGGGTTTTCGGCTGGATTAACATCGGTGGGGGCTGCAAGGCCGAATAAGTTACTCGATGTTTCTGCAGGGTCTTGGTCTGTCGTAGTTGCAGGCTTGTTCCGGGGTGGTGATGGTGGAAATATTTCCTTCATTAGTTCAGCTATCCAGGGTTCGTCCTCTACCAAATTAATCATACCGGGGAGGAGTTGATTCTGATCATTTGGCAACAAGTCGGCTGTATCAATATCCATGATTTCAGTCCAGGGTGGTGTATCCATGACTGGGTCCTCAAGTGTGAATAATTAAACCGGCCCCGGCGAGCGCACTCTAGCTGTAGGCTATATTTTTTTACGACAAAATATTTGTGTTTCTTTACCAATCTTAAACAGATTGTCATTTTACAATAACTGTGAGTGGACCTATTGAAAGTATTGATGTACCAAATTCAAATGTGGATAGTCTGTTAAACAAGCGGAATGAAATACTTGTTAGAATCCAGTCTGTGTTGTGTAGGATTTAACTTGACGAGACTGATTCGCTGCTCATTCACTGCATTTAGACCCATCCAGTGCTGGAAAAATAAACCTATAATGTTCCAATTTAATTAGATTAATATACCATATACACACAAGATGTTAAGGTGGATAGTCAAAACTGGTCTAGATAAGCTTAGCGTTATAATGACCTCAATTCCGAGGTAAACTCTCGGTAAATTGTCTCATTCAGCTTCTCATCAATAAGACATTTGAGATTTCCGAGATATAAACATACTTCCAACCTAATAAAGCCATGATAAAGTCACTGATATATTCAAAATCACGCCTTCATTGTAAGTTATACATTAGTCGAAGTCGCATATCTCTGGCCCCTGCCATTCGCGTGATATTGGCTATTGTCGATTTTAATAACCTAAGTTCCGCTTGACCTACTTCATTCGTGAAAACACTTCTATTGTATTCTTAATCCTCGGGAAATTCCGTTAACACAGTTTCGTCACTCTGATGTCACACAGGATCAAAGAGATCAAAGGTCATATGTGGAGGAAAGCATCTATCATGTTAAAGAGATAGGCGGTTAGACGCCACTTACTACTTATAGCATTTAATTGTCTTGTATGTGTAAATGCAATGATTCGCAACGTCAATCAATGGAGGTAAAAATAGGACAAATATTTGGCTACAGAATTTCTTTGAGAATTTTTCCTCATTATGCATGAATTGAGAAAATAGTAGTTCTCTCGAAGAATTGTCCAATCGATTACCCTTCGGTGTGACTGGCATCGGCACTTCTTTCATTTGTGCTTAATTTTTTAGAATGTTAGACTAATGATCTCCAAAACTGCCCTAAATCTTTCATAAGAATCGGAAACCATCACTGGCGGCAGGGTCTGTTTAAATATTCTAGAGAGAACTGCTATCCATCTACTTTCGGCTATATATAAAAAAGATCAACTAACCTGTTGTAACTCCGAAGAAAACTAACAGAATCGCTACATTACTGGCGAAAGAACTGGCGATGAGTCCAGCACATGTTATAAACGTACCCATCACACAGGACACCCGCTCGTTCGTTTTGTATACTACAAGACTTGTTGGCAGACCTGCAAATCGAAGACAAATGTAGTAAACTAACTTTCAGGTTACGGCAATCCCGCTCTCTAAACTGGAGGTGAGAAAGGTCGTTTTTGTTCAATAAAATCCTCTTGAGGCGTACTGACAAGAAATCATATGACCCCACAGGCATTGGGTAATAAGGATTTAAAAGCTATTGAGCAAAAACAACCCATTTTACCTCCATTTTAGAGAGCGGGATCGCCCTAACCTGATTTTAACCCTACCATATTCTCATGTATTATTCTATAAAATTTTGACATAAAAGACATATGTAGAAGGGTGTCTAGTCTAGGTTTGAATCCCAATAGACCTTCTAAAGTGACGGCATGTATGCTGGCGACGCGCTCATTTTCAATCAACCTGAAGGAGCAATTAAACGCAACATATAAAGGCGGTTGGAAAAGATGCCGAAGTACTGACAAGAAGTCATATGACCCCACAGGCCAATATTCTGACTGCATTTCTAAAAACACCACAAGAACCAAAAACGATACCACTGATGATTTGTATCTCAGTCACACTTTGATTCTAGCTGTTCATGTGGACATCTTGAATTATATAGCCACACGGTCCCCAGCACCAGCCTGGGCGGTATTAGATACAAATATCCGACAGCAATGATGTAATAGCCCTGTTAATTCATAAGATGGAAAGCGATAAGCTATATTTGACCGTTAGATAGAAGACAAGGCCCAAAACGGGGAAAAATTTCAGTAGAATGCAAGCACAGAATTGGAAAATCGTTTTGGTCCAAGGGGTCCTTTCTGTCCAAATGTGTGTTTAAATGACCCGATGCATATGGCAAGCCGTTTCAGTATTTAATCGGCTATTCCACATATGTTGAAAATTTTTGCACATATGTCAAAAAGTTTTTAACATATGTATAAAACTTTTCAACATATGTCTAAAAGTGTGAATTTATTCCACATAATGTGTAAAAGTTTTATACATATGTTAAACACTTTTTGACATATGTGCAAAAGTTTTCAACATATGTGGAATAGTTAATTTATTTAACATATGTGTAAAACTTTTCAACATATGTGTAAAACTTTTCAACATATGTGTAAAACTTTTGCACATATGTCTAAAAACTGTTTTTTACACATATGTGGAATTCTTTTGTACATATGTGCAACATATGTGGAATAACCGATTAAATACTGAACCGGCTTGCCATAGATGCAGATCCCTTTTTCACAAAATAGCACATGCTGCGGATTCAATTTCATGTCATAACTATAACTATAACGCAATCGAGCTAGAACTATATTCACTTGCCGTTACATTAAAACAATTATTTTTAGAAAATAATATTTTTCCCGATTTCAACCGCATCACTTATAGGCCGAAATGCCGCCTTATCGTACCATCTCATTGATCGATTGGTCTAACTCCATGCGTTGCCTTGACAGTAAAGTAAAAAGAAAACGATGTGCTCCGTGGCCCCTGCACTACACCATGTAAAGAAATCTAAGAAAGAACAATATACCTGCGCCATACATTATTCCAGAAGTGAGAGATATGGCCCAAACAGTCACTCCGCGGCCACTCTGAAACGTCTCCAAGAACTCAACAAAGAAAATGCCCATGGAAATGGCATAACCCTCACTTAACATCCGACAGAGTAGAGCCGCAATCAAAACCACCCATCTCTGTGCGTGGATCTTCCTGGTGGTTGGAGGGTTTGACTTGGTTTTATCCTTGCTGTCCTTTGTGTTCAGTCTGGAAATGAAGATATTAAAGCCGTGTTTACGGTAACGCACAATTGTTAATGTGTGGCACCCGCCCATTCTAACGTTTCATTCAGAAAACTGTAGAATTTATCGTGGGGTAGGGTAGAGATAGGCTCGTTCCTTATCCACAGACCCACGGATATCTTTAATAGGACAAGCAATGAGTGGCCATCTTGCCATCACCGACCTGTTGATCTGACTGATCCAGTGACGTCACCGGTCCAGATCTGTACGGTGACGTCAGACGGGCATGTGTACAGAATTTAATTTATTCGAAAGAAATAGCTCAATTTTATCGCAAGAGTTACTGTGATGTAGTCATAAATCACTTTCGACATTCGGGGATATTCTGGGGTTTCTTAAAACATAAATAGATTTTGAAATCAGAATAAGTTTGATCCATCAATGACTGGTAGAGTGTGGACATTGCTTGTCATCCGATTTCATGGACTCTGGAGGAAAGGTACGAGTCTAGATTGTAGGATGGGATGATAACATTTCGACCTCGTTTCCACTTTTATCTGAGGCTCTCTTAGCTCCCCTTCTTTGCTGGAATAACAACAATTAGCGTATTAATTGCTGATTTGGGGGCATGTTCTATTCCTACATATGGTAATACATAATAATTTTGTTACCCGTGCCTCAATTATGGCATTACACAATGTACTGGGTAGGTCATTGAATATTCCATTTCAATCGTCTAAGGGTATTACATGCATGCCGATAAGCGTGATATATTTAGCATAATTGAATAATTATGATGTGTAATTGTCTATGCACCAATATAGTCAATATATATGTAGGTAGACAAAAATGATTACCATGGATCGATTAACTCATTTCGCTAATTATTTAATCAACCGTCTATGTGAACAAATCCGTAGAAGGTGTATGGAAGGCAAACACCGCCAAAAATACTAAAGTGAAACAAATAAGCTTGAGTCAAACGGTTAACGTTCGTTTACCAAACAATTAACGTCCATTTGTCAAACGATTAACGTTCGCTTACCAAACGAACAACGTACAGGCAAACAATTAACGTTCGTTTACCCAACAATTAACGTTCATTTGACAAACGATTAACGTTCGCTTACCAATGGAACAACGTACAGTCAAATGGGCATCAGTCAACAGAGGGCGCCATCATCACAATTAAGGGGAGATAATTAGTGAGAACAAAGGTCGAGCTAGTTCACATGGCCCAAAATCAAGTCACCTGCTTCATAATAATTTGTAAACGATATAAGTAATTTTAAAAGCTCATTGAGGCCAGACAATTTTACGTGTAAATAAATACATCCCGTGTGTGACGATACGCTGCAGGGGTATATTTTGCAGTTAGCCAAGTGCTCGTAATATTTTCGGCCCCATATTCTGAATACTCAGAAGAAACATATGCTCCAGTTCCTGCTGCAGCAATATTGCCCTCTTTGAATCAATTTAGAACACTCTATCGTTGCTAATAAATGTATACTATTCATGCCAATAATTTCGACAGGATCTTCCGTTTTAAACAATGAACAATATTAGTTTTGACAAAAACTTAAATTCATCCCATGAAATTCTTCATTTTGAGAATTTCTGCTCGCGTTATTCAGTTCGTTATGATGAATCTTAATTGCTAAAGAGGCCATAATCTGTATGGAATTGAAAATTTGGACGAATAGTGATATAAAAGCTAAAGACGAAGCTAAACTTGCGTTCATAGTTTTGTTTTATTGTTCATACTGTTCAACTTCTCTCCAAACGTGTCAGCGCCCTCTCGCCCTCTGCGGAAAGACTAATGTCTTTGAGGTAACCGCATAATTCAGATTTCGGAGAGAAAATGACTTTCAGAAAACGACCAAACGTCTTTCTTTATTTGCAACCAAAATTTATCACATATTTCTTATAAATAACGAAACAAAAAAATCACCATACATAACGAAAAAATGCAGTTGATTATTGAGTGACGATACATTGCTTATTATGCTAGAAATAAAACCATATAGGAGCGTGGATCCTAGCCTGAAGTGCTGATGGTCGAGTCCCTCTCCCCCCCCCCCTCCACAACACACACACTTATTTGGAGGTTCCACCGTTTCCTGAGATCGAACAGAAAATAAACAGTTTCCACAACACATTTACTTTCTTTCTTTACAATAATGCATGCTGCTTGTGGACAACCCGTGATAGCGGGTAGTCTTTTCAGAATATTCTCATTGAAGACTGAATATGTTGTGAAAGATATTTAGATGATGCTCCCATATCTCAGTCATATACAAATTAACTGAACAAAATCCAATATGATTAAACCCAGATCCACAAACTGGCTCCATATTTTGCCTTGTCTCTTTATAGATCTGACCCCAACGGATATGTTTTGGTGTTCACAAATCAAATCAAATCAAATACTTTATTGTACATTTGTGCCCCGGAGGGACTAATGGCATGAACATACAAAAACAGTGACAACACAGAGAACAACCAACTGTGTCGGTATGCTTTTATATCATCCAAATTATCTCCCTTTACTTGTGAGGGTGGCGCCCTCTGTTGACTGATGTTCATTTGACTGTATACGTTGTTCGTTTGGTAAGCGAAAGTTAATCGTTTGACAAATGGGCGTTAATTGTTTGGTAAACGAACGTTAATCGTTTGACTCAAGATTAATTGTTTCACTGTAGTATTTTGGCGGTGTTTGCCTTCCATAAAGGTGGCCATGCTCAGTCACAGATCTATAAAGCGATATGTTGCTCTTTGTTCTGTATGGATGTGTGTGAACACACACACTTTTGAAAAAGTGGAACGATAAAATAACACTTTACTGAACTTTTAAATAACCGTGTGAACGACTTAGGCCTGCATGCTGATAAAACAGATTTCGAAATCGTACCATATATAGAATAGTGACGTAGGATTGTATCGCTTAGAAATAAATAAGATACAGTAGATACAGGACAGTCCTGATCTCACTACCATTGGTTATCACGTACATCGATTAGCCTGTAGCTTTGGACCCGCTTGATGATGAGCCAGTGATGCAGCATTATAAACATAGAAGCATATCTATCGCCATCAAAATGACCCGCCATGTTTTGTTACCTTATTCGCGCCAACCCGAGACTTCAAATGATGGCATCGGCCTCCAGGATCTAGTTTGACATAATGTAAACTGGGACGAGTGAGAATCCACACCCTGAGTTTAATTTTGTATTTTCGATTCATTGAGAGATGACAAATTACTTTTTTGCTGTATTTGACCAATCTCTCAATCAATATATAATACACATTTGTGATAGGAAGTTTATCAAAAAATACAAATCTGTTAAGGAACAAAATTGAACAAAACAGAATGCAAGGTGTACGGATAGATCTCTGCAATGATCATTATCAAGCCATCATCCTTTAAATAATCTACTTGAAAAATATCCCAAATATATTTCCGAAAAGTGTAAAAAATAGTATTAATTGATGCATATTTTCAGAAAAACTGTGCATCAAATTTAGATGGTTAGCAGTCTCTTCGAATGATTCCCACAACATGTGTTGCGCTACCGGATATGGCGAGGAAAGGCAAACCTGAATAATTTGTTAGATACGTGGGGGTGCGTATAACTGAAGGAGAGATTTGGCATGCCTGTTGTCATGAGGGAAGCCCTTTCGTCTTATGAATAGTGAGCCAATGAGAAAGCTCATCTTTATTCAAAATGGCACGAGTCGAAAGACCAATCGCTGTAGGGGATACCAATTTCTACGTTCCCAGGGGCGTCGTTAGGGGGGGGTCGTCAGGTGCGAACGACCCCCCTTGGACGCGCCAAAAAAAAAACAGAAGGAAAAGCAAAACAAAAACAAACAAAAAACAACAGAGAAAACGAAAACAAAAAAGCAAAAGGGGAAAGAAAGAAATAAAAAACGTTACAAGTCCGTCTCCAGAAACGTAAGCATGCTGCGTTCCAGTAGTGACGCGTCAGTTCGCTCACCAATGGGTTCACCACGACTTTCCGTTTTTTGGTCGTAAAGTGGATTATGAAAGAGCTGTAGCTCTGTTCATGAGACTCCACCCTCGACATATACCCTCGACGGATAAAGCAGGCGAATTTACTATTCAATTAATCATTAACACTAACTCGTGTGTTTTTTTTCTTCTGCTCGATGCGTGTGGATTTGATAATGAAGCATCGGCAGCCTCGGTCTACCGTTTGCGAAGTCAAACCAGCAAGTCAAATGGAGTCCGGCATATTCTTCTTAATCGATGCGGGTTTATGCGAAACAAATGTGAAAATAGAACCATAAATCTATATACATTGTGCTCAGATTTGTTTCCGGGAAAACGCGTAAAACGCATCTCCGGCAACCGGGGACCCCGGAGCTTCCGGGGCCTAGGCGGCCCCTGGACCCTCGCCTGTCGGGTTGTGAGAATCGTTCATTTTAGCTTTGTGTAAATGAATCGCTATCATATTGGTTCTATAATGTTCCATGATGTAAAGGTCATCGTTTTTTTATGTGTTTTATTTTTATGTGTCAAATATAACTAGGAAGTCAAATGGATTCAGGCATGAAGTATGATTTTTTTCAATATCGATGAGTGCTTATAAATGCGAAACATACGTGAAAACAGAACCATAAATCTGCATACATTATGTTCGAATTTTTTTCTGAAAAAACGCTTAGAATGCATCTCTGGAGATCTGGAACTTCGGAGCTTCCGAGGCCTAAACGGCCCGTGAATCCTAGCCTGTTGGGCTGTGAGGATTTCCTTGTTTTATCTTTGTGTGAATGAATCGTATCTGTAGGCATATTGGTTTCCCTCCCCAAAACTCATCTTTTTGTATATTTTAAATATAACTAGAACGTCAAATGGATGCAGGCATGAGGTGCGATGTTTTCAATATCGATGCATGCTTATAGTTGCGAAAAAAAATCGTGAAAATAGAATCATAAATGTGCATGCAGTATGATCAGTTTTATTTCCGGAAAAACGTTCAGAACGCATCTCCGGCAATCTAGGAGCCCGGAGCTTCCGGGGCCTAGGCGGCCCTTGGACTCCCGCCTGTTGGACTGTGATATAGTGGGCCCCCATCACTTTCAATTACGTTCCGACGCCAGTGGGTTAGTCTACGAGGTATATCGGCCCAAAGCAGTATTATTGTGTTTTCAAGACAAATTTTGACAAATGATGTGTTAGTTTAATTGTTGGAAATCGCTCAGAATGCATCTCAGGCCATCTAATGTCCCATAGCTGTATAATATAACTCTAAATCCGCATACATTATGTTCAAATTTAATTCCGGGAAAACGCTTAGAACGCATCTCCGGTGATCTAGAACCCCGGAGCTTCCGGGGCCTAGGCGGCCCCTGGACCCTCGCCTAAAGTGCTATGATAATCGACCCCCCTTTGAAAAATCCTAGCGACGCCCATGTTTCTAAATGCTTTCCCTCCTCCAACCCTCACGATGTTAAATCTAACATTTGCGTTTTAAGAGTAGGGATCATCCTGAATCCAAATATATGGTGTGCAGTGTGTGATATTGAAGCCGTCGTCATGTACAATACGACTGGAGTGCGTAGGCAACGTCCGAGAATCAACCGTATTTAAAGTCTCCTCAATCTGCGCATGCACAGTCCGGCAGTAGTACAGAATTTCGCAGTTTCGCAAGTGCGCAAAATGGGGTAGAGGCGAGCCATTCGTGATCCAATTCGTATTTTGAATATTTCGTGGTCTAGAGTCCGAGTGGAGTGTGTTTTTTTTATTGAAAGTGCGGTCCTTCTGTGGCAGTAGTAGAAACAAGATAGTTTCGAAAGTGCCCAGGGGCGCGTTTTGGAGTCTAAGTGAACCATCTGTGAACCAAATGGGCCGTGTTTTGGGTCTCATTTTGAAGTGTTCGTGCTGTAGTCTCACACCGCAGCGGTATTTGTCCTTTCGCGTCATTCTGCGCATGCGTTGTCGGGTAGTAGCAGAGAAAGAGCATTTGAGGTAGCAGTTATGTACTTTTGATAGACTGGTCTCTTATCGGAAGTGACGTCACGTAACGGTGCCGTAATCAGTAGTACATAAAGCACAGAGAAAGGGCTGCGCTCGTCGTGTTTGGAGGACAAAGGGGCATATCTCATCCAAATATGGCGTGTAGGGTGTCATATTGAAGCTCTAGGCGTGTAGACCTCGAAGAGGGAGGTTTAGAATGGAAGTGACGTAATTTTGTGACACTAGATAAAGCGCTAATTCGGTCGGATTAGATGCGCACGCGAAACCAAGCGGTTCAATACACTAACCTATGGGAGTGGGCATGTCGAGGTTGGAGTGCATCAGGGAGTTGAGTATATGACCATCGTAGGGTCTGTGGTATACCTATGAGTCACGGCATACTTGGGTGATATTGAAGCTCCTGATGGAACGTCAAGGGAGACAACTCGGATACAGAAGCTAGGACCGAACCCATACACAATGGAACCTATTTAAACCAATTGAAAGGGAATGATGTCCTCCGCCTGGCGATACCGACAAGACCTTATAGGTTGTACGTGACGTCATCACCGGAAGCAACGACATTGTCGGATGTGACGCGAGTCCCCGGAAATGACGTCTTCGATGAAAGTGACGACATGGTGGCGTCCTCTGGACCCTATAACTTGCGAAAGTGGGCACCAGGGTCAAGGAGGAGCCACCACTCGTCATGACGTCACTTTTCCCGATGATGTCATTTCAGGCGATGACGTCGCTTCCGGCGATGCGGCGATCGAGTACGCCGGACAGGATTACTTGCAATAGGCTTACATCCAAATCCGTCGCAATATCAAGAAAACAGCCTTGACGATATATGAACCGAATAGCCTGCTTCCGCTTGAAATGAAGATGATTCTCACACATAGGACCACCTTGAGCGCCACTTGGAATAGGATATGGGGTTACTAGTAGAAAATAAAGTGCCTCTGGGTTCTCATTTAGGGGCGATAACTCTGTGTGAACATTTCCTGGTCATCTCCCCTGATTCGCTCATTTCTGCCCCAAAATAAGACCCCAGATGCCCTTTTCCTACTTCTCAAATTGTCGTCACTATGACGTCACATCCGGTCATCTGACATACACATCACAGGTCATATCCGCTGGGATGGACGCTTTGCGGTCATTCTGCGCATGCGCAGACAGGAAATTTGTGGGAAAAGAGCAGTCGAAGGGACGTTTTGAGGTCTAGGTGCACCATCGGTGGTCCGAAAGGGTCAAGGGAGGTATCAGTGTGAAGCTCTCGTGGGGTGACCATCCGACTAGACTAGTGTGTCGTCCGTTTTCATCATACTGCGCATGCGCAGTCTGGCTGTATTATAGAAAGCAAGCATTTTGGGGGTTCGTGGGGATCTGTTGAGTGATTGAGGGACCATCCGTGGTCCAAATGGTGTAGACCACGACTTGAGAAACGTCCATATCATCGGTGACGTCTTTGATGACGTCATCAGTACGAGTAGTAGCGACAGCTTGCATTTTGCGGGTGCATGGCGGGGGGGGGGGTGTTCGGGCGATTGAAGGACCATTCCTGGTCCGAATGCGTCGTGTGAGGTATCAAAATGAAGCTTTCGTGGTATAGACTACGACTTGAGAGATGTCCACGTCATCTGTGACGTCATTGGTGACGTCATCAGTAGGAGTAGTAGCCAAAGTGGTCATTTTGGGGATGTGAAGGAAGGTGTTTGGGGCAGAGATGGACCATGTTTTGTCCAAGTGGCCCGATTGGGGTATCCTAGAAGCTTTCGTGAGGTATAGTCAGACTGGTGTGTTTTGTATTGGGAGTCCCGCCAATCTGGGCATGCTCAGTTGGAGTGTAGTATGTAAAGTGATCATTTTGGAGGTGCGTGGGGATGTGTTTCAGCGATTGTGGAACCATTCTTGGTACGAATGCGTCGTGTGAGGTGTCAAAGTGAAACCCTCGGGGTGTAAACCACGACGTGAGGGGTGTCCATGTCATCTGTGACGTCGTCTGTAGCGAAAGCGGAAATTTTGGTGGTATGAAGGAAGGTGTTTGGGGAAGAGATGGACCATTCTTGATCCGAATGCGTCGTGTGGGGTGTCAAAGTGTAGACCACGACTTGATGGATGTCCACGTCAACTGTGACGTCATCAGTACGAGTAGTAGCGAAAGCGGCCATTTTAGGGGTGCAGTGGAGTGCGTTTGGAGGAGATAAGGGCTTTTTCCCATCCAGCTACCTGATAGAGCTACCGGTGTGTGCGTGTGAGTGAGTGAGTGTGAGTGAGTGACTGTTTGTGCGTGAGTGAGTGAGTGTGAGAGTGAGTGAGTGAATGAGTGAGTGAGGCGTTGTGAGTGCGTGAGTGAGGCGTGCCCAACGCCAGTCTTAACGCATCGACGCACTAACGATGCTGAGTGAGTGAGTGGGTGAGTGAGTGAGTGAGTGAGTGAGTGAGTGAGAGAGAGAGCGAGCGAGTGAGTGAGTGAGGGACCATATAAGGTCATTTGTACACCATTAGCCTCAGTCTGTGTCCACCCTCTGATTGGGTACCATGTCGAGTACATGTATGTTCTGTCAAAAGACACTGTCTTGTCGTAACAATATGCTCAGACAATTTGTCTTCCAACCAATCATAACGACATACCAAAAGTATGCTGGACAAAAGTATGCTGCTGCATAAATCACCATGCAAAGCTAGATTCATAGCTGGTTCTAGAAGTTGCACCACCAAGCTTTTTTCAACCCTATTGACGAGGGTCCTTCAGGAGGTAAAAGCATTTTGGGAAAGGTATTGCGCCACTATTTCTAAAAGCTCCGGCGTTGAATGTATGTGGATATTGAAAAACTCAAAATGTCCTACGGAAGAACTTTATGCAAAAGGTCACATACCGTACAGACATGTATCCACGTGGGATTTCTCGACTCTCTATACTACAATCCCTCATCAGGACCTTATTGACCGTCTAAGTTCCTTAATAGTATGTGTGTTCAAGAAAACTGATCGTAGATATATTAATGTCGGAAGCCATAAAGCATTCTTTAGTTCTACTACATACAAGAGATATCATTCATGGGATGTTTCTTTGTTTATAGAGTTGCTTGAATTTCTCATTAAAAATATCTTATGTGAAATTTGGCAACACAATATATCAGCAGCATATAGGTATTCCAATGGGTACTAATTGTGCACCCCTGTTGGCTGACCTGTATCTGTTCTGTTATGAATATGACTATATGCAGGCGGTTTTAAAAACCGATCCATTCAAAGCCCGTTCCTTCTCATTCACCAAACGCTAGATAGACGATTTTCTCGCTGTGGATAATCGCTATATAAATGACGCAGTGATGGATATATTTCCACCTTCATTGGATTTGAAGGAAACTACGGACAGCCCTACAGGCACATCATATTTAGATCTATATCTGTATAAAAATGAAGCGGGCATTCTCTCTCGTCGACTTCATGACAAAAGAGATGATTACAATTTCGACATCGTAAACTATCCCTTTCTGGACAGTAATATTCCAGTGGGACCTGCATATGGCGTATACATATCTCGCCTAGTATCATTTGCTGGATCCTGTGTTAAATGTGACTATTTTAATCACCGTCACAAAACATTGTTGCAGAAACTTATAAAACAGGGCTATTCCACCAAGCGCCTCCACTCAAATTTCTCAAATTTGGCGATACATATCGCATGCTGATAGCAAAATACGAGCGTAGCGTGCAAGATCTATGGCGTTTTACGTTTCGTAACTTGTGTCTAATTTCGCTTAACCCGAGGCTAGGGGCCGTATGAACCCATGTACTTCAAGATCCTCATGCTGCTCATATGAACAGTCACAATCAAATCGTGAATGAGATACATCATTCTCTAGACGACGACTTTACAACGATTATTATGAATTAAGAATACTGATCAGTGATACGGATTTGATATTTTTGGAACATCATGATGTCTTGCCAGCATCATTGAAAACTGTTGACCGCTTGTCTCTTGCAGGAAACTAGCCTATGTTTATGTATACTATGATTGTCTTTTTGAATTTGGTGCTAATACTGTTATATGGAATATGGAATAAGTCTTTCGATCATGGACGCGGATATTCTTTAATGGACGACGGCTGAATTATGAATGACGGATTAGACGCTTGTAATATTCGTCATGCATAGACAAGAGACACCACTGAGTCCACCTGATATGGATCCACCAAGTGGAGTAGAGCATCTCTATACGATGACGGTGAGCGGCCCTATGGAATGTGGAAAGACGTCCAGGGTGATGAAATTCTTAGAAGAAGGTGTGGCAACATCAGCTCCGTCACGTGTTGTATGGTGTTATAGCCAATGAAAGCCCGCGTACGAGAATACGCGATTATAGAATGTGAGCTTCGTCCCAGGAATTCCTCACGATATCCATCAAGCGTATTACTTCGATTCCGAGCAGACCAACGTGGTAGAGCTAGATGATCTGATGACTGCGGCAAAGGAAAATTCGAAAATCGCGGACCTATTCACCAAAGAATCCCATCATCGCAATCTGTCCGTCATCTATTTGATCCAGAATCTCTTTCCTCAACGGAAGGCGTCCAGAGATATTGCCTTGAACTGCCAATACTTGTTGTTCTCCAATCCCATCGACAGAGCACAAATCCGTGTGTTTCGTGGTCGAATTTATCCTCAGAACATCGACCATTTCATGCAGGCGTTTCAAGGGGCGACAAGTCGTCCGTACGGTTACCTGTTCGTAGACTTAAAATCACATACCCCCGAAGATCGCCGGTTGACGACCCACCTGTTACCCAGCGAGCGGTCACCACAGCGGTCACCACAACGGCATATACCCTTACACCATCCACCGAGTCCACACCTGGCGGGTTCCCTTCATACCACCAGGCCCGGAATATCACCCAACCGTGAAGGCCCAACCCAAACCCGTACGAGGGAATGAACATAACGTGAACTCGAGGCTTTGGAAGGATTTATTCAAAGAAAGTATGGACGTCGAGATGGGCGAGACGTTGGAGGCCACAGAAAACAAGTTTCACCACAAAGGGTATTCGAAAGAGAAAGCCGCAATTTTAGCCCATAACACATTGGTATCCAGATTACGACGGATCGTAGATATATTAATGTCGGAAGCCATAAAGCATTCTTTAGTTCTACTACATACAAGAGATATCATTCATGGGATGTTTCTTTGTTTATAGAGTTGCTTGAATTTCTCATTAAAAATATCTATGTGAAATTTGGCAACACAATATATCAGCAGCATATAGGTATTCCAATGGGTACTAATTGTGCACCCCTGTTGGCTGACCTGTATCTGTTCTGTTATGAATATGACTATATGCAGGCGGTTTTAAAAACCGATCCATTCAAAGCCCGTTCCTTCTCATTCACCAAACGCTAGATAGACGATTTTCTCGCTGTGGATAATCGCTATATAAATGACGCAGTGATGGATATATTTCCACCTTCATTGGATTTGAAGGAAACTACGGACAGCCCTACAGGCACATCATATTTAGATCTATATCTGTATAAAAATGAAGCGGGCATTCTCTCTCGTCGACTTCATGACAAAAGAGATGATTACAATTTCGACATCGTAAACTATCCCTTTCTGGACAGTAATATTCCAGTGGGACCTGCATATGGCGTATACATATCTCGCCTAGTATCATTTGCTGGATCCTGTGTTAAATGTGACTATTTTAATCACCGTCACAAAACATTGTTGCAGAAACTTATAAAACAGGGCTATTCCACCAAGCGCCTCCACTCAAATTTCTCAAATTTGGCGATACATATCGCATGCTGATAGCAAAATACGAGCGTAGCGTGCAAGATCTATGGCGTTTCGTTTCGTAACTTGTGTCTAATTTCGCTTAACCCGAGGCTAGGGGCCGTATGAACCCATGTACTTCAAGATCCTCATGCTGCTCATATGAACAGTCACAATCAAATCGTGAATGAGATACATCATTCTCTAGACGACGACTTTACAACGATTATTATGAATTAAGAATACTGATCAGTGATACGGATTTGATATTTTTGGAACATCATGATGTCTTGCCAGCATCATTGAAAACTGTTGACCGCTTGTCTCTTGCAGGAAACTAGCCTATGTTTATGTATACTATGATTGTCTTTTTGAATTTGGTGCTAATACTGTTATATGGAATATGGAATAAGTCTTTCGATTATGGACGCGGATATTCTTTAATGGACGACGGCTGAATTATGAATGACGGATTAGACGCTTGTAATATTCGTCATGCATAGACAAGAGACACCACTGAGTCCACCTGATATGGATCCACCAAGTGGAGTAGAGCATCTCTATACGATGACGGTGAGCGGCCCTATGGAATGTGGAAAGACGTCCAGGGTGATGAAATTCTTAGAAGAAGGTGTGGCAACATCAGCTCCGTCACGTGTTGTATGGTGTTATAGCCAATGAAAGCCCGCGTACGAGAATACGCGATTATAGAATGTGAGCTTCGTCCCAGGAATTCCTCACGATATCCATCAAGCGTATTACTTCGATTCCGAGCAGACCAACGTGGTAGAGCTAGATGATCTGATGACTGCGGCAAAGGAAAATTCGAAAATCGCGGACCTATTCACCAAAGAATCCCATCATCGCAATCTGTCCGTCATCTATTTGATCCAGAATCTCTTTCCTCAACGGAAGGCGTCCAGAGATATTGCCTTGAACTGCCAATACTTGTTGTCCTCCAATCCCATCGACAGAGCACAAATCCGTGTGTTTCGTGGTCGAATTTATCCTCAGAACATCGACCATTTCATGCAGGCGTTTCAAGGGGTGACAAGTCGTCCGTACGGCTACCTGTTCGTAGACTTAAAATCACATACCCCCGAAGATCGCCGGTTGACGACCCACCTGTTACCCAGCGAGCGGTCACCACAGCGGTCACCACAACGGCATATACCCTTACACCATCCACCGAGTCCACACCTGGCGGGTTCCCTTCATACCACCAGGCCCGGAATATCACCCAACCGTGAAGGCCCAACCCAAACCCGTACGAGGGAATGAACATAACGTGAACTCGAGGCTTTGGAAGGATTTATTCAAAGAAAGTATGGACGTCGAGATGGGCGAGACGTTGGAGGCCACAGAAAACAAGTTTCACCACAAAGGGTATTCGAAAGAGAAAGCCGCAATTTTAGCCCATAACACATTGGTATCCAGATTACGACGGGCTTTACGTCAGCAGTATTTCGACCTCGTGAGTCATATGAAATTGCTGGACAACGACCCGGTCCATATGAAAATCGAAAGAACGGCGTTGATGTTGAAAACCCCAGGCATGAGCTGGACAGCGGCGTATGTCAGAGCGATGGCTCAAAAGAAGCACCTGTTTGAACGCATGATTAAGACCAAAAGCGTCCCACTATGAATAGCCCACACGGCACCATCTTCCTCATTTCACCATGAGTACTACAGAGTCCACGTTGCCTGATGTAAACATTGAATCCGACAACGAGGATATTCTAGCCGAAGCGTTACCTCGAGCCAACGTTCAAGTCGACGCGCATGCTATTCGTGATACAGCTCAAGGTGGATCCACCGAGACGGTTCAGCACCAACGCATGCGTTGTCATCTCATCACGCTCATGGATGACATCCAATGGGTGACACGGGCATGTCTTCTGCTGCATAAGAAACAGATAGTACCTGAAGAGGATACCAACACAACTACCCGTGCCCAGAATCTTCTGATCCTGCATGAGGCATTTCAAACCTTTATGGAGACGCAGCTGGAGACGGAAAATTATCTTCTTCAACGCCCAACATAATGATGTCCGTCCATAGATGATCGACAACGCATAAGGCGGAGGGCGCTAAGCTGTTTAAACGGGCGTTAACGGGTGTCACTGCATTTCGATGAATTAGTGACAATTCCATGGAATGTCTGAACAAATCGGAGCTTCTGGGCTATTTCATCAGGGCGTTGAAGCGTTGAGCTGGTCGTTGGCTGTCTATAAAAGCAAGCGTATTCCAACAAACGTGCACAGTAGACGTTCAACCGTCAACATGGGTTATACATGCTCTGAGTGCGAACGCACGTTCACCAGACATTACGATATGATGCGACACCAGAAAAATATACATGGGATTGAAGACTCCGAGGAGCCCGCTGAGGAGGCAAATACCGAAACAGAAACTGCTGGGAGTCTATTTACTGATACAGAGAGCTTGGCCTCAGATAGTCAGCCTACGTCCCAGGGAATTACGCATGAAGCTATTAATACCCATGCTGCGGTAATCGAGGACGCCGGACATGATAACTTAAAACAGTCGTACATCCAAATGCGCCACAGCATCAGAAAAACAGCCATGGCCATCTATAAACGGTATAGCCTGCTGCCGCTTGAAATGAAAGGTGACCCCACGCACAGGTCCATCATGAATTACAAGCGCCTAGTCCGTCATTCATAATTCAGCCGTCGTCCATTAGAGAATATCCGCGTCCATAATCCAAGACCTATTCCATATTCCATATAACATTATTAGCACCAAATTCAAAAAGACAATCATAGTATACATAAACATAGGCTTGTTTCCTGCAAGAGAGAAGCGGTCAACAGTTTTCAATGATGCCGGCAAGACATCATGATGTTCCAAAAATATCAAATCCGTATCGCTGACCAAGCGTCACTTGGAAGAGGATATGGGGTAAATATGGGATATGGGGCACCCACCGAGGCCCTCGAAAATGCGATCAGAATGCGGAAACAACTGTTCCAGGACATGCTGCCTGAACTGTATCCTGGACTGCCCGACGACGATTAGGTTACACCGAACGAAGATGGCCCTTTCTCAAAGGACGGCTTCTGATTGGACAAGAGCGTACGAGAATGGTAAACATACCCAACGCGGCTCCCCCAGCGTGGATGATGTATTGGAGGGGATAATAAAATCATTGGATTGTCATCCTTGTTGTTGTTGTTGTTGTTGTTCTCTCATCTGTCTAAATCATGGCGTCAAGTTAGGGCGTTAAGGTGTTCAGTTGGAGCGTTAAGGTGTTAAGATAAGGCGTTAAGGCGATGAGACGGGCGTTGATGGGCGTCACTACATTTCGATGAATTCGTGACAGTTCCATGGAATATGTCAGTATGGGATATCTTCTGAACTATTTCGCCAGGGCATTAAGCTTGGCGTTGACGGGTGTTACTGTCAATAAAAGCAAGCGTATCCCAAAAACGTGGAATCGCCCCGACCCAGTACGCCCACCACTGGCTCATCTCTACCCCAAAACGCCCACCCAAGTGCAATTTTCCCACAATTCCCGGCCTGCGCATGTGTAACATCGTCTATAAAACACGTCCCTGTGGACCCCACACCCCCCATTCCCACTGTTGTAGAGCAATGACTCGCATTTTACAGCGACCGTGGTCAATTCACTTACGGGTTACCAAGCAGTGGTTCGATGGCGATGACAACGAGCCCGACGCAAGATCCTGGAAGAGTTCACAGAAGCGGTCCTCGACAGAGAGGTTACAAGCGTCTAGTCCGTCATTCATAATCCAGCCGTCGTCCATTAGAGAATATCCGCGTCCATAATCCAAAGACCTATTCCATTTCCATATAACAGTATTAGCACCAAATTCAAAAAGACAAAAGTATACATAAACATAGGCTTGTTTCCTGCAAGAGAGAAGCGGTCAACAATTTTCAATAATGCCGGCAAGACATCATGATGTTCCAAAATATCAAATCCGTATCGCTGATCAGTATTCTTAATCCATAATATTCGTTATAGAGTCGCACCTACCACCCACCACTACTGAACTATGACAGCAATCCTTGACGGCCGGGCTATGGACCACGAGCGCTCACGCCGGAACCAGCGACTGCTCGTTGGCCTCACAATGGTCTTTGTCCTATTGACCCTGACGCTGTGGTAATGATAGTTTTGTCTTACCGCGACAGAAAAGAGCGGCTCTGCAGAGCCTCCATGCCTTCCGAAAGAGAGACAGCTAACTAAGCACAATGCTCACACGCGCACACGCACACACACACACACACACACACACACACACACACACACACACACACGCGCTCATACACGCGGATACAAGTACACACGCACACACACAGAGGTAACTCTACCAGGTAGCCAGATGGAAAAAGGCCCTTATCTCCTCCAAACGCACTCCATTGCACCCCGAAAATGGCCGCTTTCGCTACTACTCGTACTGATGACGTCACAGATGACGTGGACATCCCTCAAGTCGTGGTCTACACCCTGAGGGCTTCACTTTGACACACCACACGACGCATTCGGACCAAGAATGGTCCATCTCTACCTAAAACACACCCCTACGCGCTCCTAAAATGCCTGCTTTCTATACTACGGCCAGACGGCGCATGCGCAGACGGATGAAATCGGACTAGACACCGGTCCAATCCGACGCTACCCCAAGAGAACTTCAAAATAAGGCCTCATACGGGCCAATCGGACCACTATGGATCCATCTCAACCTCAAAACGTCAATTCCCATGTCCTTTGTCTACTGCGCAGGCGCAGAGGGACGATATCCCCACCACACGCCCATCCAGTTGGACGCCCCCTTACGAGTGCTTCACACTGATACCTTCCACGACCCAGTACGCCCAATATGAGTCCACCTCAATCCCAAAACGTCCCTTCCAATGCCCTTTTCCCACAATTCCTCGCCTGCGCATGCGCAGAGTGTTGAAAACGGACGACTCAACAGTCCAATCGGATGGTCCCCCACGAGATCTACACGATGACACCTCACACCACCCAATCGGACCACTGTAGGTCCATTGTAGGCCCACCACAAAACGTCAATTCCAATACCTTTTGTCTACTGCGCATACGCAGAATGACGTCAGTTCCATCCCACGCCCATCCAGACGGACGCTCTCCCACGAGTGCTTCACACTGACGCCTCACGCGACCCAATCGAACCACTAGGGGTTCACCTATTGCCCCCAAAACGCTCACCCCAGCGAGTGCTCATGCGCACAGTGCCTTTTCCAAAAAATTCAACGCATGGCCTCGAGACCCCTCTCATCGTGTTCTACAGCTATTAACAAGGGGCAACACCGTATACCGCAAATGTCAATGAGTGGGTTTCCCATTGGGACTAACATTGTCCATTGCGCGAGGATGGACCTAACATGTCCTATTCTGCGCTGGGTCGTCACGTGACCGGAAGTGACCTTTGACCTTTTGAACCGGATGTGACCTGTGACCCGGATGTCACGCGACCGGATGAGACGTCATTGTGACGTCAATTTGATCTGGGGTCTTTTTAGGGGCAGAAATGAGTGAGGGAGTGAGTGAGTGAGTAGTAGGGGTTAGCGTCGTTTTCAACCTTGTTTTAGTCATATCACGACGGTGCCTACATGTGCCAGAACACGAGAGTGCTCACAGTTCCTATTACCCTGGACACTGATCAGACCATCCATGAACGAATCAGGGGAGATAAGCAGGAATTGTCCAAACAGAGTTATCGACCCTAAATAATACCCTAGGGGCACTTTATATACTACTGTTACTACCCACAGAAGCTCTGAAAAATGCGGTCAAAATGCGAAAACATCTGTCTCTGGATATGTTCCCGATACAGTATCCTGGACGCTTATTGATGAACCGTTTCTGTCAGTATTATTCTCCACAGGAGTCTCCAGGCCAGCCACCACATATCACTAGTTTTTTTTTTATGAGCTAGCGTACAAGGGTGAACTTTTCATCCATCCGAGTTTGTATCTGCCCGTATCTGCGCTTTTCCTACTACTGCCGAGTGCTCACGCGCGCGCACCATGACGTCAAAGTCCCACAAAGACTAGACGGGCCCAGGCAAACACAATTAATTTGACTGGGTTCGCGCAATTGACGGAATACGGCGGGTGACTTAGCTAGGGTATAATAGGGCACACACAGCATACACAAAGGAAAACTCGTGATCTCTATACGAAGGGCTTAGCATATATCATTTTGTAATGGTTGTAATGCGAAAAATATTAAACCATTAAAAGTAGCCAGGGCTTCAAAAACATCACGAAAATGTGTTTGGAAAGTATTTTGGAGTTGTTTTAAAAAAATCTCTGCTGTGATATGTTTTCATGACGTTTGGCTTAATTTTTTTGCGATCTTTTGTTATTGTGTATTCAGTTGGTGGGAGGAGGGGGCGGGGGGCCTTTCTTACCGGTACTCTGAAACTAACCATACCATAATCCTAAAATTAACCGTATACCCTTTACCGGTATGTTTTAAATGCTTTAAGACAGACAAGTGAGGCAATACCGATAGGCTCTTGGATAGGCTATAATTTCAAACTCGTTCAGATAGAAGGTGAAGCGACATAGACGGAAGTTTATCTGAGCATGAGGGAGACCATCTTCACGACATCAAGGTTTCTGTTTGAGCCAAAGGCGAAACCTTGACCATTTTGCATAGGAGACCGCGGTCCGCCCACTTTCAGTGTTTTCATCAGTTCCCTGGCTTGTTGGACATTTGTTGGTAGATTAATACGTATATTTTCAAAAAATTGTGACAATTGATAAATATAATTATTTTTTCTTCAAATCAATTAAAAAAAATGTGTTTTCTTTATATTTATTAATTTTCATAAATTATTATTTACGATCGAGCGTTCACTTAACTATTCGCCTATATCCGAAGCGATTTTGGAGAAATGTAATGTGTAAATAGAAAGAACCCCGGGGCCTATTGCAACCATATAGTTACATACATTCGTACATATTCCCAGGTATATCTCAGAAACTCATGTTTATAAGTGTATCTGTCTTCTTGTTATGTCATGGCCCCGATATTTGTACGCCATGCCAAGCAGTATAGAGGTATGGTTCTTGAAACTACATGTAGTATACAGGTATGGTTCCTGAAACTAACTGTATGGAAAGTAACCCAGGGTGGGCGAAAAGTTGCTGTAACTTCAGTTTCATTGTGAATGTGAAGTGGAACTAGTGGTCATTACTTAGAACTGTATTTATTCTACATATTTCAGAAGGTAATTGAGGCTACACGGTTAACTTGGTCATCGAATTAAGGGAAATATTTGTATCTCACAACAACCTACAACTGCCCTTTTGACCCCGCAACCAACGGGAAAACTTTTCTGATTGGTTCATTGAAATCTGGCCACGCGACGTCACTTTCACGCCACTGACCAGCAATTACTTAACCGCATATCTGAAACGAAATCAGCGTATAAAAATGATCAACGTTTTGCTTCACAAACAACATTTTGCTTCATATTGTAGTTCTGAGAATTTACATTCCCTCAGTTCATTACTATTCATCTTGAAAAATGTTACGGGGTGCTTGGTTCTATTCGATGAAAATAGTTTTTGTTATTGGGTTTTCCGGTTCCAATAATATTTCGATATTTGAACAAGGCAAGATTGGAATTAGTGGCGCGATATGGCGCGATAAAATTTGACAGCTGACTTGCGAGCTCGACAATGACAAAAAATACCATATTCTTGGTACATTTTGACTGATCCAGGTAATGTTGGGGATATTTCCATTTAATTTAGAATGTGCATTAACTATCTGGTTCAGGTAAATTGACCAGGAATGAATAATTCCTGGAAATAACAATATTTGTACACGTGCATCGTCCCCAAGTTACAACAACAACAACAACAGCAACCGGTCTGAGTGCTAAGTTCTGTGGGTATTATTGTCCCTTCTCATATTATTTTCTATTGGAATTATGGACGGATTTTTATTCCTATTGTCAAGAAAAATCTCCTAGCTGGGTTAGATAGGAGCCGGAGACTTTTAGCCATCGACATTCTTAGTCTCCGCTGTCCACTCCGGGACAACACGCGCGGGCATGCACGTCACAGTCACTTCACCATCGCTTTCCTGTGAATGTGATTTTGGGTCAAACATTAAGTTTTAATGGGTAGAAAGGGAGCGGATACGGGGGAGAGGGATGGATAAAGGAGGGGAGGGGAGGGATAAATGAGGGGTAAGGGGGAGAGGAAGGGTAAGAAGAGAGAGAGGGATATTTGGGAGAGGGAGAGGTAAGGGGAGAGGTAGGGGTAAGGTTAGAGGGAGGGGGAGGGGTGATGGGGAGATGTTATAGGGATTGGTGAGGGGGAGAGGGGAAAGGTAACGGGGAGAGGGGAGGGGTAAGGGGTAGGGATAAGTAGGAGGGGTAGGGGGGGAACAGTTTAACTGTCACAATGAGCCCCTTTCAGACTGATGACTACTCGTTTGATGTTTTTCGCATAGTCCGGCCATCTGTCAATTTGATTTCTTTGAAAATCTCAAGTTAGGCAAACATGCATGCGCGGGGAGTCAACTTTTCCTTTCTCCGCAACCAGTGAGCTGATTGGCTAAGAGGTGACTGGTATAATCTGATCTCTCTCGTTCATATTAAATATCATATCTGGCCATTAGGCTGACAGCATGGGCTCGGTCTGCATCATATAGCTAAGACTAAGTGAAGGAAAAATGCATAGGGACGATGCTGATTGGTGAATGCCCAGTTAGGTTTGTCGTTTGCAGACCCAATAGCTGAGCGACACTTGGAGCCTCTTTGGATCTCTGGTTGAAGACCACTGTCATTACATGTATTACATTATATCAGGCCAGCTCACTACAGAGCCCCACCCAATCAACCATCTAGGCATCTTTCAGCATTGACTTCCACACTGATGTATTATGGGACAGGAATGTATTAACACAGATAGTGGAAAAGACCTGTTTAAATTCCAAGAGGTGGATCTTGGTACAGAAACCATAGAAATAAGTCAAGAATCATATACATTAATTTAAATTCAACTTTATTGCTTGGGAAGTGGACAAAATCTCCAGTGAACAAAATATCCATGGACAAAAACACCCATGGACAAAACCCCCAAAATAGAAAACTCTGACGAAACACCCACTTTACATTGAAATAGCCATTTCAGAATTTTTAGATTTCGAATACATATATTTAAATTAGAAAGGCTGTACATACATATGCAGGATATTCAAGCTCATGAAACTCAGAACGACGAAATAGTACTTCCACACATTCAGATGTGCATAGTATACCTGTACAAATTCTGCAAATTGCATGTGAATATATGCATATTAGATATATTAGAATTATAATGAATTCATAGCCTTATTATTCCTGCAGGTGTACATATTAGCCTTATTAAATAATATTACTACTCTGTCATAATCATTTACAGCTCTGAAAAGGTGGTAAAAACCAAATGTCATTTGAGCTGGGATGAATTCTGCTCCTTGAAGATAACATTTATTTGGACTGTTTCAGTGACAAAAGATGCCGCCCTTCAAGTATGCGAACAACATGAAACGGAATCGGGGTGGGCCGTTCCAGACTGAGCCTGCTACAGACCTCACTAGGTGGCGCCTGTCGAATGTAGAGGGGCGTCAAACATGGACATACATCCCCGATGGCGAAACACCGGAAAGAGAGCAGACATTGCTGGAGTTACATTCTCTTGGCTTAGACACCGTAAGTATATCTCCCTAGTATAATCCGTGGCATGTCCTACTCCTACTCCACCACTTTACTCACTGCACAGCGGGTCAACTGGGTGTGGCGCGTGATAGGGTGGGGCAATATACCTGGGTTTTTTTCGCTACCTGAGATTCCATGGGCCAGGCTTGCACCCTACAGTAGAGTGGGTTGACTGCGCATGCATGATGAGTAGTAGTATAGAAAGCTGGGCATGCGATCTCCCAATCCCTATAGGTGTGGCGCGGGATAGGGTGGGGCGAGTCTTTCTATACTACTCATCGCGCACTACTGACCGCGCATGCGCAGTCGACCCATTCTACTGTAGGGTGCAAGCCTGGCCCATGGAATCTGCGCGATGAGTAGTGCGCGATGAGTAGTTTAGAAAGGGCACGCGATCTCCCTATCCCTATAATCTAACCCATGGGGGTGGATGAGCCATGGGGGTGGATGAGCTCGACTCGTACATGTAATATTTTAGACAAACACTATTATTTCCTTCTTAGTTGGTACACGTATATTTCTCTGAACCATCCACCATCCACATCAACCCTTTCTCCACAAAATTTTCCGGAAAGTCTCTTGGCATCATTGTCCCAAATTGGGACAAGATGAAAAAACAAAGAATTGCATGTCAAAGCACCACTTGCTTTAAATAGGGTCATTTATCAGAAATATGCTTATGGTAATAATTTGATCCCATTGATCCCCAATTCTGGGCATAAAATTCAATCGACTGTTCTAATAAATTTGATCACCCTCTAAAAATTTTTAAATAATGAAGAGATAAGGGATGATGTGCACGATTTGGAAACGAATTTGTCAACTTCCTGTTCTAATAAATTTAATCACCCCCTGATTATTTATAGTACCTGTAGAAAATTTCACTTCTTGTGATTGAATTATTAGAGGGATTGCTGTATGTGCATTAGTACCAATTTTGATATGTTATAGTCGGAATTATTTATGAGAGATGGCAAATTGTGTTCTTCCCCATATATTATCATAGTAGAACTCTGACAAGTACTACCCAAAGTGACCCGGACTGACTATGCTAAAAATCATGGTGGGGGGGGGGGGGATTTGGCTTAATGTCAAACTCAAGATTGTTTCACTCGTATGGTGACAGTCATTTTGGTTGGTGGAAGAAGCCGGAGTACCCGGAGAGAACCACCACCTGTTGGCAAGTAACTGACAAACTTTCACACATGACCAGCTGGGCTCGAACCCATGCCGGTTTAGCGGTGTGAGGCTAGCGGTCACCAGTGAAGCGCCTTAGACCACTCGGCGACTGAGAGCCCAGAATCACTGGGGTGTGAAAACTAGCAGTATTCCAGCATGTTGGGACTTTGTGAGGGATTGGAGATGGGAGTCCCTTGAAAACAGTGGATATTCCTGTACGGTAATCCATCTAATAATTGTATCACAGGAAGTGAAATTTTGCACTCAGGGGGTGATCAAATTTATCAGAACGCAAAGTTGACAAAATGGTTCAAAATCGTGCCAGTAATCCATTATTTCTCCGTTATGTCAATGATTTTAGAGGGTGATCAAATTTATTAGAACAGCCGATTGAATTTCATAGAGGGATTAAATTATTACAGGGATTTCCGTAGCTGTGCCTTTGAATTGGACTCTCCCCACCCTGCCTAAAAAAAAAACAAAAAAACAAAACATACAAAAAAAAAAAAAAAAAAACGCAAAAAAAAACGCAAAAAAAAAATTATTTGTGAAAAATGGTATGCACATGTACTTGGCAATAAAACTACCAATGTTTAGCATTTTTTGTGTCTTGTCAATGATCGTCCTCAATGTGTCTTTATTGCACCATGTAAGCATCCTGTCTGTGTCTTGTGCGCTGTCCTCAGTGTTTTATAGGGTGGATGGAGGGTGTCTGGTTCCATGCTTCAAAGATTTTTTTCTTTGAAGAAGCAGGAACACAACTGGGATGGGTGGTGCTTAGTTGTTTCGTCGTGATACAGCTGAAATATTGTTGAAAGCGACGTTAAATTCTATTCACTCACTCACTCGTCCTCAATGTTTTCACAGAGTCGCATAGCACCAAGTTTACCTCGGGCAAGCACTGCTCAAGAATCCTGTTACAATGGCATGAAATTCTACAGCAAACTCCAGGGAGAGGATGGACATTGGGCTGGAGACTACGGGGGACCACTCTTCCTTATGCCAGGTTGGTTGGGATACAGTAATATAGCGATTTCAGACCCCTCTATCTGTGCTTATGTGAGAAAGCTGTTTCAATCTTTATGGGATGCTGTGGATAATAACAAACTTCATGAGTTAAAAAAAACCTGTAGGATTTATTCATCTGAGTAGCCAGAAATGTTTTGATCAAGACATGATTATAAGCGATGTAGAATCCGCCATACCCGATTAACTCGCGAATATTTACTAAAAAAGGAACCAGCCCCAAGGTGTATTCCATGCCACGAAGATCTCTCAGTGAAACATATTCTGATGGATTATATAGATTTTAAGATTGTAAGAGATTCTTTTTATCAAGCAGCTGCTTTAGAAGATCTTTTTAGTCGGGTAAAATAAGACTATTTTAGGGTATTTGAAAGAAATTGGTTTGTTGCATAATTTTTAGTGTATATGCATGTTTTTTGGTGTGTTGTGTTGGTTCCTTCTGGATTGCTGGGTTGTTGACTTGTTTTTTTGGAATGCTTGGAGTTTTGTTTTATCGTCGCTATATCGCTGAAATATTGCTGAATGCAACGTTGAACTTTAATTTTGAGCTCTCTCTCTCTCTAATAATTCAATCCCCTAAAAAAATTGTATAGTTTGAGATGTAAACAACATTTTTTTTCTCTGTAAACATATGAAGCCAATCCAGAACCAAAACCATCTTTGGACAACATCTACCAATTGATATGACAACTATTTTGGTGTAAATTAAGTTTATCTTGGTTTAAGGCTGGCTTCTTTTCTTGAAACCAAAACATCTCTCAAAGCATCTTTAAAGGTTATTCAAAATGGTCTCAAAATCTGCTACTTTTTTGTGCTAAATTGTTGTAGAGGTGATTATGTAGATTCGTTTTACATTTTTGTATGTTTTCAAACTGCCCAAGGTTGGAAATAGCAGCAGTAAAGTGCGACAATTTCACGCCCCTTTCAAAACGGCGAAAGCTGTGACCGCTTGACCTGTGACGTCACAACCTGATTACGATATCGCTCAAATGCCTGTTGTGACGTCAAAATGTCAGCGACATCATGCTAGAACTCTCACAGTTGGGTGAATCTTTCGTAACAACGCCCGACGTCATAGACTATGACGTTTACGGCGCAATCGTAATCAGGTTGTGACGTCATGCACCAGAGGTCATGGCTCCAATACGTTTTCTCCCACATGTGTGCTATTCGTGTGCTAAAACCCACTTCGACGACATTATTCAAGAAAAAAATACTAATTTGTTGTTTGGAACACTACTGGGTATGTTTTAATGCAAAGTAGTATAGAGTCATTTGGTATAACCTTTAAGAGCAGTTGCCAAATTTTACAATTTTCAAAGCACATGAAGTAAACATAAAGTAATAGGGCAAAACACACATTTTCTTCATTGGAGAAAAAACAACACATAGAATTACATAACTCTATGATTTTGGGGATCTACCTGTTCTCAGGAATGCAATACATTTTTGTATTCAAGAAAAATACTTTATATGTAAGGACAGTGGGAACTCAGCCACACCAAAAAATTTTTTTTATTAAACTTCGAGTATTTTTCTTGTGTAATTTTTCTCCTGTTTTTCAATTTTAAATGTTTTTCTTGAAGCGAAAATAAAGTACTTTTGAAGCTTCTATTTTTCAATTTTCAAATTTATTCTTGAAGCAAAAAACTACATATTTGTGCATACATGTATATGTACTTTATTTTGCTTCAAGAACAAACTTGAAAATTGAAAAATAGGAGTGACGAGTGATACAAGAAAATTATTCTGATGTGGTCATATTTTAATAAATTCATGTAATTTCTTGTGTATAGCTGCAAAATACTCCTGTAATGTGTAAGCAATCATATTTCAGTTTAAAGAGCTAATTCTCTAAATTTTCTTTTTATACACCGCCAAAGAGGCAGACATGTAATTACGTGACGCCGATTTCTGTCTGGTGATGCGGTGAATGATACATTACACATTATGCACATTTACACCTGAAAATAAGGCACAGGACATCAACCTACCCCACCCCCAATCAGAGGATATGAAAACGGCACAGGACATCAACCTATCCCCCCCAATCAGAGGATATGAAAAATATTTTTTTTGTTAACCGTTTATGTCCATACATCTGTCTGTCTGTCCGTTCATGTCTGGTCTATATCTGTGACAGTTTTCGATCTACAGTTGCAATTTTTTCTGTGAGTGGATACATTAGGGGTAGAGAACGTGCTGCTCACCAAGATAGAGGTCAAGGTCAAAGGTCAATACTGAGCCCCAAAGTCCAAGACATTTTTTGTGGGAGTGGATACAATAGAGGAAGATAAAATGAGTTTCTAAGTGGAGGCCAAAAGACTGCAGTTATAATCCTTCTTCAGGTTTATGGAATGTGACCAAATTTCATAGTCATGGCAAACATATTCCTTTGATTATTGGTTCCTCTCCAGATCTTGTTTGTGCATATTGACATCAAGAGGGAAGAAACATCCTGTTGATTTTGAGGTCAAAAGGTCAAGGGTCACTAAATTCCCACAGAAGGCTAACATGCTGTATTTTGGGAACGCTAATTAAAATGTTTGTTGTGCAGGCGAATATTGAAGCCAATTTGGGCTCTTTTTTGATTTATTCATCATTCATTTTAATAGTCATCATCAATTTTGATTTTTAGAACTTCGGAAGAAAAATGTTTCATTATCAGGGCCTGATCCAGGCCATTTTTGAGCCCGTTGTAACAGGGTTTTGGGCGCCATGAATTTGGGTGCCCAAACGGAAAAAAAAAAGAAAAAAAAAAAAATTCTTTTTAATTTTTTTTATGGCTGAAACCTATACTAATGCAAGTGCTGTTGCCAAATATTAGGTTATCAGGTTGTATTTATCCCATTTAATATTCCCACAGCTTCCATGGACTTCGACAGTCCCACATCACGGCCTATTTCACTATAACTTATCACACTCTATGCCATGTATGGGTGCCTAAACTTAAAGTTTAGTGAAAGCTGAGCTTGGGGTGTCGCATTGTTGTATCATGTAAGTTTCACAGTAATGGTAAGTATACATGAACAGTACATGTATATATTCTCAATTTTCTCTCACTTTCAGGGCTGGTGATTGTGTGTTACATCACAAAGACGGAGTTCACGCAGCAGCAGAGGTTTGAAATGATCCGATATCTCCGCTCAGTCCAATGTCCCGATGGAGGTTGGGGACTGTGAGTGAATGAAGTCACCTTTTTACCATGATTGCATCAATTTGTCATGCTTCATGCCTTGCATACAAGTACCCCGGTAGCAGTACTACCCTCATCAGTCAATATTCAGGCTCAATACAATAAAAGTCTAGCTTCTGAGGCACCACTTCATCATCCCTTTAGCTCCATGTCAATCCTTTTTATTGCCCAGAGTATAAACATTTTTACCCCTCAGCCTATTAGGCTGCGGGGTCTTGTCGTCAGCATGTACGTCAGGTCGTCCGGTCGTACGACCGTCCAGTCGTCCGGTCGTCAACAATTCTTGTGACCGGCCTAGAAGCCAAACCGTTGCTTCTAGAGACTTCAAATTTGGTATACAGGATTGTTGGGTGGTCAACCACAAGCCTATCGAATTTGGGTAATTTGTGATGAATTTTGCAGTTTCCATGGCAACGTCACGGAAAATTCGTCAACAATTCTTGTGACCGGTCTAGAAGCCAAACCGTTGCTTCTAGAGACTTCAAATTTGGTATGCAGGATTGTTGGGTGGTCAACCACAAGCCTATTGAATCTGGACCCGATTGGTTAGAAACTTTGGCGACCATCTTTAATTTATGCGAAACCGTCACAGCTTTCTCGTTACCAAGATATCTTTAGAACAACTTACCCTAGGCACACCAAACTTGCCGTGCACATCCATATGCTCGTGACCCAGAACCCTATTGAATCTGGACCCGATTGGGGGAAACTTTGGCGGCCATCTTTAATTTATGCGAAACCATGGATTTTGTGTATCTCGGAAACCATTTTGCTGTTCAGTGTGAAACCTGGTATAGATTATCGATACATCAACAAACTTTAAGGGAATGACCAAACCAGTTTCCCTGATTGGGTGAAAGCCTTGGCGGCCATCTTTAATTTATGCAGAATCTTTAATGATGTATTTCTCTGATACCATTGAAGTGTTAATTCTATACGAAACTTGGTATACAGCATCGATGTATCAAGAGACTTACAATGAATAACCACATCAGTTCTTCTGAGAGGCGGGAAGGATGGCCGGCCATTTTTAATTTATGCAAAATCATTAATGATCTCTATCTCTGATACCGTTCAAGTGCTCGATGTAAAATTTGGTAAACATCATCGATGATGCGTCAAGAGACTTATGATGAATGACAGAACTGGTTTCTCTGATTGGGCGGAAATCTTGGTGGCCATCTTTAATTTATGCAAAATTTTAATGATGTATATCTCTGATGCCATTGAAGTGTTCTATATGAAACTTGGTATACAGCATCGATGTATCAAAAGACTCGCAATGAATAATCACATCAGTTCCTCTGAATGACGGGAAGGATAGGCAACCATCTTTAATTTATGCAAAATCATTAATGATCTCTATCTCTGATACCATTCAAGTGCTCGATGTAAAATTTGATATACATCATCTGATCATCATTGCATCAAGAGACTTACGATGAATGACAGAACTAGTTTCTCTGATTGGGCGGAAATCTTGGCGACCATTTTAATTTATGCAAAATCATTAATGATCTATATCTGATACAATTTTAGTGCTTCATATGAAACTATAAATCATTGATACATCAAGAAACTTACAATTAATGACAATCAATTTCTCTGATTAGGTGCAAAACTTGATTGCCATCTTTAATTTATGCAAAATCTATACCTCTGGTACTGTTCAAGTGTTTCATGCAAGACTTTGTATACATCATCAATACATCAAGAGACTAAAAATGAATGACTAAACCGTTTTCTCTGATTGTATGGAAACCGTGGCAGCCGTTTTCAATTTATGTAAAATCATTGATGATCTATATATCCTTTGATACTGTTCAAGTGTTCAGTATGATGCTTGGTATACATCCTAGATAGATCAAGAGACAAGTAATGACTGCCGGTATCTCTGATTGGACAGAAAACTTTGCGGCCATTTCTGATTGCAAGTTTTTTGATAATCTGTATATTTGTCACTTGACTGCTTGATGTTCCTGATTTTTTCAAAGTAGTATGGTTCAAATTTAATAGATTGGGAATATTATTATTATTATTATTATTAAGGTTAAGTGGACTGACCCATGCTCCATTTGATAACCCAGGAAACATGGGGAATAGCCCTGGTTTTTGAAGCATATTCATGAAAAAATCATAAAAATAGTATTCAACTTTTTCTTATATTTTAACTGTTTGAAGATAATCACAATGTCTATCAAAATTGATCAAATTTGATAAATGTTGCTGCGCAAAATTCTTCGATAGGAGGCTTTAAATGGAAATCCCTATCTCTCAACCTAGGAAAGGGAGATAATCTAATGGGAAAAACTGGCAAAAACATGGAAAATGGCCGCCAAACCCCAAAACCACCAGCGGACTACCTTAAAGATGTAATCAGCCTCAAATGTAGGCTGGAATCTATGTCTCTGTAACTCCTCGAAAATGACAAATACTATGACGGGTTCAAAATATAACACAAAAACCTGAACCTGTTCCTACCATTCACAATAATCAATAAAAGGAATTGGTTTTTAAAAATAAACGGCATCACATGCCGCTTATTTTTCAATGGCCATGTTTGCTCGGCCATTCTATCCAGCCTTAGGCACGAGCCACGACATTATCCCATGGCTGCAGCTTTTCAGATTCATAAGTGTCGCTACATCACTCGAACGTCACACAGTGACTTCATTTTCCTCTCCGCGTACAACACATATTCAACGGCGAAAATCAAAACCCATCGAAGCAGAGTTTCAAATTTCTCTTGACAAGATATTCTTGCATTCGTTGAAAATGACGACCCCACCCACTGTCATCAAATATAATACATGTACATGTACCTATGATCATGATGATGGTTTAGTAAACTTCACCGCAGAAAAACGCGAATTTAAATCCGATTGTTCCCGAGGCAGTGTTTCTGTCTTCAAAAGACGCACTCATCTTGAGCCATACTGAGTATGCTTGCATGTACCAGCTATAGACACATGGACCATATGGCATGGGCAGGGTGTTTATTATTTGGGAAAAGCATTTACTTGTTTGCCTACATGTACTAATTTGTTTTACCACACTGAACATGCGTAATGTCTCTTTCCACTCAGCCATATTGAGGGTCCACCTACAGTGTTCGGCTGTGCCCTGAATTATGTCGTGTTGAGACTGCTGGGAGTGGGACCAGATGATCCGGACCTTGTCAAGGCGAGACTTCTCCTTCACAAACTCGGTAAATACACGTTTTCTCGCGCAATTGCCGAGGTGTTTGCTGTGGCAAAAAGACAGTTAACCTCAGCAGTGTTTCACATGATGTTAAATGTGGATTATTTTGATACCTTAACTGTTTGCCCCATAGAGTGTAGCTACAATTGCCCCTGATGACGCCATTTGATGCCCCATTTCACTCTGTGACAACGCCATTTGACACAACAACCAAATTAATAAATCCCTTAGTTTAACTTGATAACAATCATTTCAAACAGTGTTAAATACATATATGCCAAATTGCTTAAACTTTTTCTTGTGAAAATAAAGAAAATATAGAGTTATACATGTGGCTTCACAGAAATGTTTCGTATGTGACAGTTTACAGCATCTTCATTTTATCAAGCCAATTCTACGTTCCCACTTCGAACTTCACTTGATATATCTGGCCCCATTCAATGTTCAAATAACTCATAAATAGACACAAGACATCACTAACCTTGAAACCATTTGAATTTTGAAATGTGTCACAGAAGAGCGTTATTGATTGACTGACCTATATATTGGACTTGAGTAAGCACCATATTAGGAGGAATGACACCGCTACTTGAGGATGATGTCTCTCGTTCACAGCTGAAATTTACACCTCGGATGTGTTCAGATAAATCAAGTCAGGTTCGAGGTGGGAACGTAGAAATTGGATTGATGAAATGAAGAGTTCAAAGGTGAACATTCTAAAGGTTCTATGGGGCAGCCCATATGGCGTCACCATCGAGCAAAGAGTTAAGATTTTCAGTGAGGCAGATTTCCCAATGAATCTTTCCAAAAACTCTGTGATTGCCTGGATGTTTGTCTCTCCACCAGCCAATGGAAATATGAGATTTCTATGCGAAAATTTGAATTGACCAATCGAGTGCTGTAATACTGGAAGCTATCCCATGATGCACTTTATGGTAAATTCTATAACACTTGTGTCAATAACATCGAGCTAATTAACCGTGCAATAATTACAAGATTTACCACGGTTATATGGAATGTACAGTTGTCAAATGCGGGTGTTCATTAGGAGATTCCATTTCACAAGTCGGATGAGGAAAGGGACATCTGCTTTCATACAATTATTAAACAATCGAATAAAACAAACAAATAAAATTACAAGATGAAATTTCCTTCTCAAGTTTAACTGTTGTTTCCATCAGGAAATTGATTAACAAAGCGACAAAAATAGGCATATATTCACGTAATTTTCCAACAGCCGACTCAGCTGACAAAATCACCTCCCCATTTGAGAGACCACATAAACTCGTCCACTGACATTGGCACAATGCCAACCGACATGACCGAGACAGGAGCATCGTCCCAACATCAGTCATGTCAGTGGACAAGTTTTCTTAAAAAAGGGGAGAGAGGTTGTCAAAGTTTAAATATGTTTTCAACCATTCATTGTGATCAATTTGAGTAGTGCAATAGAATAGAAATAATGTTTTCATAGGCATGCTAAATCGTTATTTTACGCACGGTTAGTGTGGGAAAGTTTATAAATTTAACTTTCCCACACTAACCGTGCATAAAATAACGATTTAGCACACCTATGAAAACATTATTTCTTAATGCGCGGGCTCTCATGCCATTCCATGTCAGGACCTGATCTAGACTTCTAGTTTGTTTTGTTTTTTTCATTTGGGCGCCCAAATTCATGGCGCCCAAACTTGTCATAACAGCCTCAAAAATCATCTGGATCAGGCCCTGCACTTTGTTGTGTTCACCAGGCATTAGGGATTAGTCAAATTTCTGACCCTAAAATTAAGGCCTGACCAAATTTATTCGGACAGTACCAGTAAGTTGACAAAATGATCCAAATTCGTGCAGATAATCCATTATTTCTTTGTTATTTCAATAATTTTAGAAGGTGATCAAATTTTATTAGAAAGACTGATTGGATATTTTCCACAAAATTGTTGCTGATTGAAATTTATTTGGGCGATCAAATGATTATAGGATTTACCATATAAAAGTACAGTAGTTTTGGGTAAAACGTAATCATAAAACATTACACAGTACATTGTAGCTTGTTGTAGAGGACTATTTTTTTTAACTGTGGTGTCCCGGGTGTTAAGGATACTGAACCCTTCTGCAGAAACTTTTACACACCCTCTAGAATTTGTCTTTATACAGCTAAAACTACGCCTTATAGCTGTGGTAATGAATATATTTTTGGAAAGCAGATTCCAAATAAATATATTTGTTAACTGTAATCTGTAGGTTGTAAAGACTTTCAAATTAAAAAAAAAAATGAGCCATCGTTTTTAAATGGCTATTTTTGAATAAGTATTCAACTTATTGTAACTTGCATCATCATTTTCTGTAGGAGACAACTCCAATAGGGAATATCTGTCTCAGTTTTGTCAATTTTGTTCTAGTTCTTATTATTTTCTCGATTTTGTAAAGAAATATTCAATTAAATGTCAATAGAATGAGAACTAGACCAAAATGGATAAAACTGAGATACAGATTTCCTGTTTGAGTTGTTTTCTACAGGAAATGATGAAATACATGAAAGTTATGATAAGTTGAATACTTTTTTGAAAATAGCATTTAAAAAACTTGAATTAAATTTTAAATAATTTTTTTGTAATCCGAATATCTTTACAACCTACCGGTTTACAGTGAACAAATTTATATATCTGCAATCCTTAAGAAATGTGTTTTCAAGAAATATATACATTACCATAGCTATAAGGCAATGTAAGGCATACTTTTAGGTGTATAAAGACCAGTTCTAGAGGATGTGTAAAAGTGTGTGTAGGACGGCTCATTACCCTTAAAGGGAATAGGAACCAAATGTTGTCATATGACTGAAATAGTGTTGAAAGCGACGTTAGGCACATATTCACTCACTCACCCACACCCTTCACATGTTTTTAAGTTGATAATGTTACCTTGGTGAACAACAATACATATAAAATAGTAAAAGTCTGTAAATCTGTAATTACAATAATTTATTTATTTGTTTTGTCAACATTATTTATTTCGTCAATATTGTTATTTGCTGAAGATCACAATTGGCAGATCTGATACTAAGCTTCATGTAGCATGTGTTACAACTCTGTCAAATTTCTCATATTTATAAAATAACATGTTGCGTGTGACTGTTTGCTTACATTGATAGTTTATCCTCTTCTACTAATATTTTTGCTCGCCAGGTGGCACTGTCAGTATACCGTCCTGGGGGAAATTCTGGTTGGCTATCCTGAACTTATACAGCTGGGATGGAATGCACTCGTTATTTCCTGAAATGTGGTTAGTGACATTATAGTCCAACCTCATCATGCCTAGACATCTCTAGTCCTCCCGTGAAGCTGTACTCCTGGCTTACTTCATGGGATTTATCGGCATCTGTAGTCAAAATCAAACAACATTTGCAGCGTGGTTAGACAAATCAAATGCTGTTTTCACAAATAATGCCACTTCTTTTTCCTGGAGCAAGCTTCTGGAATTAAGCTGCCAGCCGCCCTGACCCAGCGAGACAACGGAGTGGTTAAACCAAGTTTTGTCCCATCATCGGGTGTGATTTGAGTGCCAAAAGGAAATATTATGTATGAAAAAACTTTTTTGACTGACATGAAGGACAATATTTTCTTGAGTACAGTAATTCCCCTAATAATTCGATCACAGGAAGTGCAGCAAAAATGGCTTATATCTGGCAATATTCTTCATGGCACCGACTACAAAGTGTCATATTTTGTCATTATATGACTTTTCTTCAATTTGAATGAAGAAGGGGAATGTTACTTTTTATCTGTGTTTGAACAACAGAGTTGAAAAGTGAACTTCCTGTGATTGAATTATTAGGGGAATTACCGTACTCAGAATAATTACAGGGTATTGAGTGTAATGATTCTGGAATAATAGGGCCAGGAAGTAGTATACTCCGCTAAATATCTGTTTACAAGGTGAAAACACCTTCCATTCTATGTAAACATGTGAAAAATGTGACTCCGAAGCAGATTTGGTCCACAACTACTACATGTTTTCTACCTGCGGCACGCAGGTCTACGGGAGGCTCGCGTTGTTGTTGTTCTTCTTCTTCTTGTTCTTGTGACTTTTTGAAATGCGCATGCGCTAAGAGAGTGTGATCTCTGCCACACTTTTCTTTTCAACCTCCGATCTCACATGAAACCACTGTCTTCAAGCGCGTTTGAATTCATTTGCAACTATATTCGGTGGAATGAATTATTGCTTCGTTGATTTCCGTTCAGACTTCAATTCTCTTACGCCAGTCGCTTTAAAGCTGTCGGTCGTCACATCAGTCACTGTCTTCAGATATTACCATTTTCATTGAACAGTATGCAGATGTATACACAATTTAAGATCCTGGGATTTCTTATATACCAAAGAAGATG
The DNA here is from genome assembly GCA_036873755.1 of Hanleya hanleyi. Lineage (NCBI taxonomy): Eukaryota > Metazoa > Mollusca > Polyplacophora > Lepidopleurida > Hanleyidae > Hanleya > Hanleya hanleyi. Next base: position 19,192 of record JAVTVY010019294.1, on the reverse strand, counting down.
AGCCGCAACCTTGTCGGTGGTTCAGCTAATTTGCATACAGTCCCAGGCGACTGTCTTAGAAAGTAGAAAAATAAGTTCACTACTTCTAGTAATCATTTTATCTACTCAATCTAGATAAAACACAAATTGGCGAAGAAGCATAACAAGTAACGCATTATCATTATGATTAACATTGAATAATACTTGGTATCAAATTATAGATCATGCATCATAAAAACAAACGCAACAATTACGTTTCAGAAGTAAGCGGAACAACTCAGCAACTTTCACCGAATAAAGATGTTTAACTTTACCCCCAAGCAATTCGCATATATGGAAATATGTTTTGAAAGGAAGAATAACTTAACCCTCTGTGGGAATCGAAACAATGACCCTCCAATCTCTGGACTTGCACTTAATGGTAGCTATACCGATTCATTGATAATACTCAAAACTGACTTTATGCGCAAACGGTTTTATAATACATAAATGACTATGTACTATTTAATGAGTCCGACAACCCTATGCGCGAACAGTACATCATAGTTATATTGTGTACTTTCGGTTACAAGCATGAAATTTGGCACATAGCTATTTCGAATGATCCTCTTTCGGAACCAGTCCCTCTATCCTCATTCTCGCAAGCCAGGGCCTTGCTTCGCTGGTATTGATGCTCTCGTCCTCTTCCGCACTCATAATCCCTTTAGAATTGCATTAATCACTTCCGTAAAATCAATACTTATGTGTATCAGCAGACAACGGGCAGAAACATGTTGCATTTGACATCATTCTCTCAAGTCAGAGCCCATTTCTGCTAGAACTTACTGGTTCTACACTTCACAATTTACGTTACTTTGTCAATCAGTTTTACGAATGAAATTACGTCATATAATATATTAGCAGATACTGACCATAAAAGCGATCTATTTGACCTCGTTGTCAATGTCTTAGCTATACCGACTCATTGATAATACTCAAAACTGACTTTATGCGCAAACGGTTTTATAATACATAAATGACTATGTAGTACTTAATGAGTCCGACAACCCTATGCGCGAACAGTACATCATAGTTATATTGTGTACTTTCGGTTACAAGCATGAAATTTGGCACATAGCTATTTCGAATGATCCTCTTTCGGAACACAGTCCCTCTATCCTCATTCTCGCAAGCCAGGGCCTTGCTTCGCTGGTATTGATGTTCTCGTCCTCTTCCGCACCCATAATCCCTTTAGAATTGCATTAATCACTTCCGTAAAATCAATACTTATGTGTATCAGCAGACAACGGGCAGAAACATGTTGCATTTGACATCATTCTCTCAAGTCAGAGCCCATTTCTGCTAGAACTTACTGGTTCTACACTTCACAATTTACGTTACTTTGTCAATCAGTTTTACGAATGAAATTACGTCATATATTAGCAGATACTGACCATAAAAGCGATCTATTTGATCTCGTTGTCAAAAGCTAGGACCTTGATTTCCTTGAGAGTTTTTTAAATTTATTTTGATACCTTTCATATTGACTTGGAAGTCATTTTCGCGAACGCAATAATTTGATGTACCAAAAGATAATAACGAGAATTCGACATGATTCTCTTATACACGCAGACCTTGTTTAGTGAACTAACCCTGAAATTTCGCACTTAAATCACCTCCCGAATGACTTAATGACAAACATATTCGCGAATTGATTATAGGGCGATATCCATAGATACTGACAAGAAATGTTTCTTATTTGCAGAATTTGACTTAAAAAAAAAAATTAATAAAATTATCAACCTTCGAAAAGGCTTGACCAAACATGTCGGATGAGGTGATATCTCCTAAGGATGAAATAGGTAATCATTTGTATAGAAGGAGCAAATCATGCATTGATATTGGCTTGCTGCATGGAAAAGAGTGTCAAGGTACCGTATTTAGTTTGCAGATGATAACGCACATAAATGCAGAAACTTAATTTATTATTCTAATCGAATATCAAGACTGTCACAGGCCTCAATTTGAATCGTGAAAAATGTCATTATGCCTCTTGAACAGTTCGATAAAGCCTTCAACCCCATTCCATAGTTTCACAGATCAAAGTGATAGACCTGATAATAAATTCATTGAAAATTAACTTTGACGGAAATATAAATTTTCCATTTTGCTCGGCAAAGTAAGCGAGAAGGGAGACTGAAGAGCGTAGATGTTCGCGCTATGACTAAATCCTTGAAATTTGTTTGGATTTCCAAATATTTGAAAGCCTTTTTGATTTGCAAAAATCAACGGCTGAACGGAATGTTTTGAAACTTGGAATTCACGATACTTGTACCAAGACATTGCCAAAGCGATTATTGTGACTTCGTCTGTCAATTCAGTATAGACGGCACGGACCAGTCAACATCGTCGGATTTTGAACGAGGAAAGCGAATATATATATATTGTGTCAAATCTATTAGTCAATTCCTGCAATTGTGGGTTAGAAGTTGAAAATTACTTCCCTTGGCATGAAAACACTTGCAGATGGCGCTTTTTTTCTACAATTACCACTACCTCCGCTGATATGTCTTTCACTGTATTATTGCCACTGCCGCAGGTTTTGACTACAATGTAGTCATTTCTCACTTGTTGAATCTTTGTGGTTGTGTTTGATCTTCATATGTTTATTGTGAGAAATGGAAAAGTCAGTGATTTTTCACAAATACATTTCTTCTTAGCCCTGCTATTCGAGAATCATGAGACTCTGTGCCATGTAATGATTCTATGTGCTTCATGCCAGTCAAAAAAAAAAAAAAAATCTTTTCATTTTTTGCACTCAAACTGCACCTTATTGGGGCCAAACCCTTGGTAAACTGTCCCATGCCCTTTTACTTGTCCAGACCAATTAATGTCTTCAAATATCTACCTCCAAATACATAAGAAGGCTGAAACGCATGATTCAGAATATGTGTATCAATATTAAGGCCATCCATATTTGATTTCTTGTTTCCCGTTGGCATGTCATTTTTTTTTGTTTCATTTTTTTTCATTATTTTCATTTGTTGCATTTTTCTCCCCTACTTTGATGCACTTCCCAAGAGAATTTCTGTCTTTGAATATGTTGAAATCGGTAATATGTTGAAATCGGTAAAATGTTTAAGCCAATCCCATTTCGCTCAAAAACCTCAATGACATATCAAATTAGATGAAGAACATTATGGGAATGTCAAGATTGAGGAAAAATAATATGCTCCTGTGAAAAATTCTGTCGGGGGAGTTAACTCGTTTGTTGAAGCATGCATTCTCAAACATGGTGGCCGAATGATGTCAGACCAAATTTATTTACAATATCCTATTTCCTTCGAACAGCAGTTTTAGACTTAAAAGCAGAATAAAACCATCTTTATGTCAACTGAGGCTAAATATCTTGGCATGGATATGTTACTTATCCCAAGAATTGAAAATCTAGCTAGTGAAATTTGTAGAATGTTAGCAGAATTTCTCTCCGCAGATGCCTGAAGTTAACTTTTGCTGTCTGAATAATTAGAAGAAATAGGGTAATGAGTAATGAATAATGAAAAGTAAGACAAAGTCTGATGGGAAACAAGGATTCAAGTGTCATTAGCCTAAAATATGCACCTAAAGAATTCATGTATTATTACAGGTGTCTACCGGATTGGTTACCATGCCACCCATCCAAGTTGTGGTGTCACACACGACAGGTGTACTTACCTATGGCTTACTGTTACGGCAAACGTCTCAGCGCAGATCCCGATGCCTTAATCGTTGCTTTGAGAAAGGTTAGAAAATACATGTACATAAAAAGGGACATCCGATTAATGTACGTATGCAAAGGTCTGGGGAATGTGGACAGGGTGGATGTAAACACTGTTCAAGAAAAAAAGAAGAATAAATTTTTCTCAATGTATTCAATGGGTGACTGAATGTTTTCTTGTAAACCACTATATTGAAATGACAACCATTTTTGGCCAGCCTTCCTTACCAGCAGTTCAATAAATGCTCTAATACATGTAATTCAATCACTCTATCGAAATTCAATCACCCCCCAATTTTGTGGACACTTCAATCAGTCATTCTAATAAATGAGATCGCACTCTAAAATCCTCGAAATAATGAAGAAATAATGATTATCTGCTCGATTTAGAACCATTCTGTCCACTTCCTGTTTGGATAATTAGATCGCCCCAAGATTTTATGGTGGGACATCACTTCCTGTGATAGAATTTTTGGAGCCTTTACCATTATGCAATATATGTGATTGATGAGTCTCTTCAGTTCAAACAAGGACAATATAAATATGCAAGGCCAGGGTTCAGTTCAACTAATTTCCTCTTTTAGTCTTCTATCTTCAAAGGTGGCTGTAATTTTCTAATTTTTTGTCATATTTTGATGATGGATGATAAAAGATTGGTTTGGTAAAAAAAAAAATCAATCAAGCCTCTAGATTTAATTTAAAGGAAAATAGAAAAATCGCTGAATAGTGGCCTATCCCAAAAACATACATCACTTGTGTTCCTAGATTTTGGCACTGTTTTTAGTAAATTATGACGTCATCTATGTTCAGTATCCTAACCCATGTGTATGGCATATGGTGGCTGTGTTTTCTGTGACGTTGGCGAATGCACCCGGTCGCATCATGACCGCGTCAATGGAACGGAAGACCTCATCGCTGTGGAAGCGTAACATAATCCCATGATGTCACGCCATGCTATATTTTGTCCTTCGGTCAAATTCAAACCCCTGACCTTTCGTACACCAGATGGCATGAATAATAATCGAATAGTAACAAGGCAGTGAGCCTAGATGTGGTTACCAATTGCAGCGCACCATGGCAAAATCAAGTGGAAGTGAATTATTTACACAATGCCCATGGGGTTCCCAGGGTTGACCCGGATTGTCGTTCTGCACACCCCAGGTTATTGTAAGAATAGGCCTCAGCTCCTCAGAGAGCTTATCGTAAGAGGCGACCCAACCCGGTTGTGAAAGAAATAGAATACAAATGTCATGATGTGACTGAAATATTGTAGAAAGCGATGTTAAATCACACTCGCTCACCCTTATTTACGTGAACTATGATCGGCCCTTGCAGGAAATATTTAGCATGTTTAGTGGTTTTGAAATGTTCATTATTTCGAAACTATTGTACATGTTTTATTAAACATTGAAGTTATTTTGCATTTAACCTTCGGTGTATACTTTTCCAAACAGGAGCTGTATGTGACAGACTATGAGACGATGGACTGGCCCGCTCACAGAAGTAACGTTTCCTGGGCCGATCTCTACACTCCTCATAGTTGGCTACTCAGCACCTCGTACTGTGAGTACCCAGTGAATCGATCTCCGTCAACACAGAATATTATATCGGACTTCAGCACTATATAAATCCCATGTGAGTTTCAAACTACATTTGTTAGCCAATCAGGTGGCTAGCTTTGTGAAACAACGTCAGAATCATGCCCATAGTAATTACACATGGTAGCATGTGGACCAATATAGAAAACATTATCAGGAAACACTATCCAAATATGGCAGCGGGTGGTTGGGTGGGTTCAGGTTCCTGTTGCTTCAATGCATTTTGCTGAGAAGCAACAGGAACTTGACAATGTGATGTCTAGCACTGTAATATCACTTGTCTTTATTGCACCATGTAAGCGTCTTGTCTGTGTCTTGTGTGCTGTCCTTAGTGTTTTATAGGGTGGATGGAGGGTGTCTGGTTCCATGTTGCTTCAAAGATTTCTTCTTTGAAGTAGCAGGAACACAACTGGGCTGGGTGGTGCTGAGTTGGTTCGTCGTGATATAGCTGAAATATTGTTGAAAGCGACGTTAAATTCTATTCACTCACTCACTCCAAATATGGCATCATTTCCAGACAGTGTGGGTGGTAAAAGTAAACATCAAAGGGTTCACTCCCACCAAAAAGTTAGGTGGTGGGGAATAACAAAAGATCGTGCTGTGCGAAAATGTTGATATTCGTGAACTACGGTAATTTCCCTATTAATTCACCTTCCAAATTTAATTCGAAAACGACCGATTTTTCTCCTGTCATGATTTTGTCCATCCTAATAAAACGAAAACGGGAGCATTTTCAATATACCCGTGAAACAATAAATTCGAACACTCCCGTTTTCGCCACAGAGTTTGTGCCGATGAAAGTAAAGTGAATATGTTACTAGAATCTCGTATAGTATATCGCCGTGTGCTATTATTTGTAAACGCAGAGAAACAACAGGGAATGGTACACTATAATCAGACTGAATTATTATTACTTACAGTCTATAAGGAAAAAAATTGATTCAATTAACTCCGCAGTCCTGTAATTTTATCCTAACTTGATCGCGTTTCGCCGCAGTCGGGAAAAATATATACGGTAAAAAATCCGAAATGGCTTGAATGAAAAGTCGGTCAGGTGAAACAAAAGTTTCAAACTCTTCTCTGCAAACTTTTACCACATGACGTGTGTCTTTCAACATTTAAATTTACTGAGCTGGTTTTACTTGACTACAATTGTTTTTTGAAGCGACACTAAAGTCAAAACGCACACGTCATGCTTCAGGCATACCATCGCATTGACGGACCATTTGGAGTCTTGACCTTGAACTTGCAAATTTCCGCCAAGTTTGTTTCATAGAATTTGTTTACGTTAATTTTACTACGATGATTTCATTGGCTGAGAAGAGTCAGCGGGTCGTGGATTAACTTTTCTAGGGCGTGCACGTGATCTTATTGTGTCACGCCTGCACATGGTTTCAAGAGCGCGGATATAACATCAGACCACATGGTCGCTATAAATAGACTAAGCTTCCCCATCGTCGGCATTATTCTCTGTCATTATTTCCTGTATATTTTAGGCCTGATTGGATTTCGCTGCCTGATAAACTAAACACTTCATTAATCACAGGGGTTTTTCTAGACACTTTTTTCATCGTGGTAACCACGATGAAAAACAATTACAAATTGAGTTTTTGCAAAATTTTGTAAATTGAGTTTTATTGCCGAAAATTGAGTTTTCTAAAATTTTGAGAATTTACGCGAAAAATTGAGTTTCTACGAAATAAATTGAGTTTCTGAGAAATCTAAACTGAGTTTCGTCGTCTGTTATCCCGTCCCCCTCCCCCAAAACCCCCGCGAGAAAGAAAAAAAAACGTGTGACCAGCCCCGCCACTCGAGTCGAGATAAGACAGATAACTTATGTACCTTTATTATTCAATCGTATAGCTCCGATAAGGACGTCTTGTCTTGAACTGTTCTCATTTCAGTCGTATAGGTTCGATAAAGACATTGTCCTGAACGTTTCTCATTTCAAAGCAAATTGTTCAGCGACGTTTTCGACGATCGAACTAGTCCGCCATTTTGATATTTCAAAGTTACGTCCCCTCTTTTTAGTCCACTCGGAAACCACTGCTGTCATACTGCTGTGGCTTATGAGTCTGGTCTCCGAGACACGCTGTCCGTCAATCTCCGGGTTTTTTCGGTTAAGTTCGGAACCAAGACAACGGGCAAGCACTTTCTCTCTCAGTCATGTCAGTCAACATTTCACTTGGATGCGTGTGACGTTGAAAGACGTTTCCCCAGAAACAAGAAACGAACAAAACAGACATTCCCCAAAATACAGCTGATGTACCATTTGGGAATAAATACACAAAGTGAGCAATGCAGATTGGTGTAAAAACAAAAGATCCACACTCTCTCCTGCGCAACTGGGGATCTACATGCGGGGGCATATGCTATAACATACAAAATATATGTTTTTATGAATAATTTTGTTTCTGCCCGATGGAAATTTCTGAAACCCCAGTATGTTTTGTAAACAAGTCCCACACCACATACTACAAAATAGGGTGCATATTGAGTTTAATTTGCAATTTTTGGCCATTTATCTGCATTTACCAAGCAGCATTGGATTTTTTTCGTGAAATCCACAAAACTTCACAACCACCATTGTTTTATTTTTTACGTCTCTTATTAACATTTTTATTGCCATTTATTTCTTCATTTCTTTCCTGTCACTTACAAATACCCAGACACTTACAATACTCAACCACCAACTTTGTCAAGGATTGGTTAACTCATGGAAATGGACAAGGGACAATTTTTATTTCTTGACTAAGTATAGATTTTTTAAACTAAAGTAAGCTATTTGTAGGGAAAATATTTTCACTTTTGACCTATCACAGTCCAGAGCTAAAGTACTCTCCCCCACCCCCAAAATAATCGATGAGCTTCATAACATTACTGAGTCACATGTTCATTCACGATGAAAAATTGTCGCGAATTTATTTATTGTAAGTGTCCTACTAAAAAGATAAAAAAATTGAGTTACCAGACTGCATGCGATGAAAAACCCTAAAAAAATTGAGTTTTTCTTTTTTTTGAAATTGAGTTATATAAAGGTTAAGGAAAAGTGTCTAAAATAACCCCTGAATCAAAAATTAACTCTCCACTTTGGCGAGGTACTCTATTTTTTAATCGACACATTGGCGAGTGACTGAAAAATTCAGCCGCCAGTTGTCATTTTTTAGTCGCCATTGTCGACCGGGTTTTGTGAGCACTGAAATACTCTAATATGTGTTACGTGTATAGTTTTATATTTCCAGATTATTCTTTCAATTCCATGTCAGTTAGGTTTCATAATATAGATCATAGCTAATACTGAGCAAAAAGGAAGGAATACGTTCAATGTTTTGGCCTACTTTTACGATGTTATTACGGACGCGAATTTACGGACGTCGGCTTAAAAATCTGCATGATCTTGCTGAACGGGCTGCTGAACTTGTCACTCGATCAATATGCTTGACTTCCTCAAATAAAATTAGACGCCTTTATCAGGGTAGAGGAGATTTTCTGACATCATACACTGCCTTTTATGGAAACTATGATGAGATATCAAAGTTAATACACGGTAATAAATACGATCACTACGACCACGGCAAAGCGGTCCACCATTTTGGATCTTCCGTGAAAATCGGCGCGACATTTAATTCGACACTCGTGTTTTTCTGGAATTAGCTCAACAAACATGACAAATAATTCGAAAGTAGCCAATTTTTGGAGTGGTGAGTTTCATCACTACATCGCGAATTAATAGGGAAGTTACCGTAAACATCAATCATTGTCAAAGTGAAAAGGTAGAAATTGACGCTTATTATGGGATCTCATGGCAAAAAAAAAAATTCCTATCGTCATGTCTAGATGTTATTCCCCTGATTAACCATCTTGGTTTATCTAGATTGCAAATGAATGACCAGGCCTTGTTTTTCATCAAAATTCAGAAGAAAATTTGTATTTCTGTCCACAGAGAATCCACAGGAATCCAGAGTTACTATTCGTATACATTTTGCTCAAATTTTGTTCAAATTAAGATCTTGGAATTTTACAGCAATTACATGTAGATCCCATGGAAAAGGATTATCATTGGATTCAGAGCTCGTAATGAGAGGCGAGTGATCACTCTCCACACCCTGAACTCGCTCAAAATTTCCTCCAAGAGAATTATTGATGACTCACCTGAAAATGAACTCAGTTTGGGTCATCATCCCTCCCATCTGCTCCCGTAAAAGATCAAAGATGTTCGTGATTTGATGCTTTCGTGTCATCTTCCTAATTCAACCCTGGAAGAAGAAAAGAATAGTATTCCATCAGTTTGAACAATCAGAGCTAAAAATAGGCGTAACATTTTGGGAAATTGGCTTCTAAATTGTGTGTTTAAGTCATTGAATTATTAGAGGGATTAATGTATTGTAGTTTTTACCCCTCGGCCAACTTTGGCCTAGGGGTATTGTCGTCATCATGTACGGCTGTCCATCCGTCCGTTACCGCGATATCTACCGTTTCATGCATGGCAACCAAACTTGTTACATCTATTTATCTTCACGTAAATCAGAAGCCTATCGAAAATGAGTCCTCTCGGACAATATTTTGCAGAGTTATGCCCCTTTTTACAAATAAAAATCCATTTATGATTTGTTATTGTGATAATTTCAGAACTGTTCCATATACAACATCATAACGTGATACAGTTGTTTCTCTTGACCTGAACTAGATGCCTATCGAAAATGAGTCGTGTCAGAAAGTATGTTTGTGTCTCAAATCTTCACCTGTTATCACTTAATGCCATATTCCTCCATTTGGAGATCTCCTGCAAACAAAATTATCTCCCCTGATCGCTGCGTCGATCGTCCGCCAGGTGGCGTGCTCTCCGCGCATGTCCTTCCTCTTTTTCCTTTGCAGTCTTGGTAACAAGACCTGTTTTGAAAGAGCTCCTGTAAACAGTAACTTTTGGGTTGTTATAGACGCACTCTAGGGTTATTTTTTTCTCCCGTGAGTTCATTATGAACCAACGTAGTCACCCAGCTATAAAGATTTATAAGGAACGAATCATGTCGTCAGTTTTAACCAGTTAAAGACTTGCATTTCTTTGTTTTTCAAGTGCAGGGCACAGGTGTGTTTACAGTCAAGTGACATGCCGTGAATGTGCAGACTGGGACGACGTGACCTAGCATAGCTATCCTATGGCGACGCAGTCAACTCTGGAGAGCGGCCACTGACCTGGCAAGATGTCCAGCTGTGAAGCAAGCTACTCAGGCCCTTTTCTACGACTTGGCTGTAAACGAAGTTTTCCTACCACCAGTGGAATCTTCACAACAGTCCCGTGAAACAGAACAGACCCTTCACGGATACAAGATCACAGCTCCACGGTCCAGTTCAAGTTCGTCAGCAAGACGACAAGAAGACAGGTCTTTGAGAAGGACACGTCTACTAGCCGGGAACCGGCGAAGAACAGTACCCTGGAGCTACATTTCAAGATGGTGAACAAGTTACAGACCCAAGACACGGCCTAGTTCAAGTTCACCGGAGAAGATGATGTCACGGACTCTATACCGGAGCCGTTACAACCACGGATCTGGGCAGACCTCGGATAACAGTTCCCGTTCATCCAAGCCTCCGCAACTCAAGAAAGACAAGTCTTCTAGCCGGGACCTGGTGAAGAACTGGGACCCGGCAAAGAGCCGTACCCTGGGGCTTCAAGCTGGAACGGTGGACAAGTCTACAGTCCGGAGCACAGACCGGGACTACCAAGGGAAGTCTAAGAGACGGATTCGATCACCGGAACGGGACCTCGACACCACAGAGCGCCGGGATTCCGACTGCAGAGCACCTCGGACCCGACCATCGGAGAGAGAGGTTCCTTCCAGAGGCGGAACTACGGTCCGGAGCCGTACCCCAGAACAGAGAACGACACGGACCTATGAAGAACGGACTTATCCAGTACGCCGAGAGTCTACGTCTCACCGGGAGTCCACACCTAAGAGGCCACGGACTTTAGATCAGCATACGGGACCATGGCTCTGAGAAATCACGGCCCAATGCAGAACTCCGAGACCCCGTCAAGCCAAGAGCCTACAGGGACTACCGGGATACCGAGAGAATTCAAGATTTTCCCAGCGGCACAGTCTTACAGTCGACGGTACCTTCAAAAGGCAAAGTGCAGACCAGTCAAGCCCAAGCCACGGCGACATGGTTTACTTCTACTGCACCGGCAAAAGTGCTGATACGGACTCTACTGGACAGCCCCGTCACAGCCACGGATCAAGGAGAGTCCTCGGATAACAGCTCCCGTTCATCCAAGTCTCCACGACCCAAGGAAGAACAGTCTTCTGACAGGGACCCGTTCAAGAACCGCCGTACCCCGGAGACACAGACGGACACGGCGGAGAAGGCAGTCCGGGAATCAAGACCACGGTCTCCATCACCACAGCGGGACCCCGGCACAAGCACAGCTTGCCGGGACCACAGCTCGGAGAAGTCATGGCCCTATACGGAACGCCGAGAGTCGGACAAGCCAAGGGCCTACAGAGAGCACCGGGATTCCAAGAAATCACGGCCCTATCCAGAGCATCGGGACTCCAACACCGGAGCACCTCGGGAGAAAATTACAGTCCGCAGCCGTACCCTAGAGCGGGAGACGACACGGACTTATCCAGCACACCGAGAGTCTACATCTGAGAAGTCACGGACTCAAGCAGAACGGACTTATACAGATCACCGGGACTCTACATCCAAGAAGGCACGGACCTATGAGGAACGGACTCAGCCAGAGCGCCGTGAGCCGGCCTCTACTTCAGCTGGGACCCGTACAACGGAGCCGCATCCCTGTACTACGGCAAGCAGATGTCGTAGACGAAGTCGTACACCGTTACAACGCCGAGATTCCTTTCCTGAACGTCATCATCGGGAGAGGAACCGTCCTAGACGTCGGACCCCTTCACCTAGTCCAGTCTACCGGAGTCGTCATTATAGGGACCACACCCCGGAGCGACCTTACACCCGACGGAGAAGCTGTTCACCAGTTTCCCGTCAACAAGCACACAGATGGCGAGGAGCGGACATCTACCCACCATCACCGTAGCCCGGAGCATCGGGATAAAACGGAAGTCCAGAGATGAACAGGGACTCGTGGATCACCATTCTGGATCTGCACCCAAGGAACAGACTTCTGCTCCAAGGGTACCTTCCAAGGCAAGCCTGGTCAAGAAGCACAGTCATCTCCCGGCTACACAGCCCCTTACCGTGGTAGAGGGTCCTTCATCGGAGACCCGTGAGATGACACGACCCCATTCTTCTAGCGACGCAGACTCAGGCTCGGACTATGAGGATCACGCACGACGTTCCACTTCCTCGGCATCCTCATCTCATACAGATTCACCTCCCTGCCGTCAGGCGGAGGTAGAAGACAAGAATAAAGACATGCTACCCTTCAAAGCCAGGATAGCGGCGGTACACACGTTGGTTCCAGAGATGCCCAGACCGGTGGTCGGCGATGACAAGCAGCCTGATGACCCCGCCCGGGAACGGAGAAAACTTACAACGGCATCTCTTTACGGTTTAAACAAGCCTTCTGAGGAGGAAGCTGCGCCAACCTGCGCACCATCTCCAGCATCAGCCAACCTATACGACGCACTGGATCGACAGTTGGAGACTTCGTCATCTCTCCAGAAGCCCGGTCCTTACAAGACTTACACTCTTCACGGAGACAATCTACCGTTCAAGGCCCCGAAGTCTGACCCGGATCTTGACAGACTGTTGAACTTCACGAAGACACCAGCGGTGGTACTTCAACAGAAGCAAGCCTGTGCTGTGGAAGATATGATGCTGACACAACACAGAATTACATCATACTCTGATTGGTTCCTGACGGCTATTTCCAAGGTGATTCAGGATCCAGACGTGAAGCATAAAGATGGATCCTTGACCTTTTCACGGCCCAAGATGGATTTCCTCAGCGCCTTTATCGACTCTAACAGAGGAGGTCGCCACGGACGTTTATCCTGTCAGAACTCGGGCAACCCAAGCTAGATGCTCAGAGTAGTGTTCACCCTTACAAGAAAGGACAGTTCCAAGGTAAAGAGGGAATCTTCCGACCGGGACAGGGGCAACCTCGTCAGTCAGAATTGATGGTTCTCAGCTTCACCTTCAAACCACTAGTCATCCTTTCATCCTTCCCAAGCTTCGAGTCTTCACTCACCTGATTGTAGAACGGTCGACCCTGATGATATAGAAGATCAGCGTCACTCTTTGTCAAGTTTTCGTCGAAGAAGTCAGTCCTTACGTGAGGTCTACTCCAAGTCCCGACACTTCATCTGACGATCATCCTCAGTCTTCTAGAGCCGGATCCTACTCTTCATCGGATAATCTAGGACTCCACCTACACCCGAGATCATGATCAAGGGAATCTAATTTCGGGGAAAACGGTTAGTCGGGCTTGACTTAACCCGTTTTCTTTGGGGTGAGACATCCAGTCTACAGTGGGCAAGCCTAGTTTCAGATTGAGGTTCCTTCCAAGGCCAAGTCAACACGGACCCGGACACTGGAATAGGACACGAGGATAAAGTCATCTCTAATCCGAAATGCGAATTAGGACTCCAGAACAGACCTGGGACTCCAGCATTCAGCAGGATGACAGTAGAGACCGGACCAGACGACGGAGCCGGACACCTACTCAGCATATTCGACTCTACAGGAGTTGGACTCCGACTCCCGGTTGTCGTTACTTTCGGCGTTTCCAGAGGCCGTTTTCGAGTTTCTCCTCGATGATCACGGCGGTTCCGTCCGTCTGTCCGTACGAATTTCTTGTCCGGGAAATATCTCGGTTAATATTTGATGGACAGGATTGAAACTTGCATGGAATGTGGCCAGTGGCTTGTAGTTGTGCAGCGTAGAGTTTTTTCCGAGTTCCGGTATAATTTTCAAGAGTTATGGCCCTTTTTCTGAAATCTCTGTGAATGGGGCTTGTCTGGGCTGGATCTTGGTTAATATTGTATGGACAATTATGAAATTTGCAGGATATGTGGTCAGTGCCCTGTAGTTGTGCAGCGTGAAGTTTCTCCGCGTTTCGCATTTATTTTCCAGAGTTATGGCCTTTTTTCTTCGAATCTTTGTGAATTGCAACTTGTCCAGGCTGGATCTCGGTTAATATTGTATGGACAAGTATGAAATTTGCATGATATGTGGTCAGTGATCCATAGGTGTGCAGCGTGAAGTTTTTCTGCTTTCGGTTATATTTTCAAGAGTTATGGCCCTTTGTTTAAACCCCAGTGAATGGGATATATTTTTTTGTCCAGGCTGGATCTCAGTCCATAACCGATTTAAACCAGGAAAATGGCTATATTATATGCTGTTCTACATTCCAAAGCAGACAACATAGGTCCTGAAGTAGGAAATTGCCCCCAAAACAGTGAATTGGGTGCAAAATTCAAAGTTCAGTGATCGGTTCATAATTTCATCACAATATACTCCCAAGGAATGTAGGTGTCATAACCAGGTCACATTTTCGGATTTGGCAGAAGCCCTGGCGACCATCTTGCATCGAAGCATCGTATTATCACTTGTTGGTCGATACTTGGAATATGTAGTGACTCAAACAGAATTTTTATAATTATCCAAATTAGGCCTCCACCAACCAATAAAGAGCAGAACAATGGCAGGGCAGTGTCGGATTAAAGCGGAAAGGGGGGGGGGGGGCATACAATTGAGCAATCTCTGATTGCTTCCATCCTGTGTTATAATAAACAAAATTTATTCACAACATGATTTGTAGTTTTACTTTTTTGTTTTGCTAACAACCTAACCTAACAACACTTTTTAGTTGCCACACGTCATTTTATATTCCCACCGCTTAAATGTTTCCCCAAATTTGGCTCTCTTCTAATGATTTCCATTTCAGCAATTTTAGTTGTGTTTACCAAGATATGACAAACGTTACATATATCTATAGTGTATGTATTTATTCCAGAAACAAATTAATTTAAGGGGAGGAAAACTTTTTTTTTTTTCAAGGAAAGTACACTTACAATACCAGGGGTAAATATTTCTTCCCACAAGCCAATCAATTGGTAGAGACACCCTTACATTATAATAGCTGGGGTTCAGAGCCGAGGGGTTTCGATAGCGCAGCTTCATGTTCTTTGATTCTGAATAGGTTTTCTTAAAATTGAAAGCCTCCCTCTTTGAAATTTTTTAAAAGTTTTCTTGGAATTTCAATGCTCTTAGAATACTTGGATTCCAATATATTGCAGAAAATCAGCTATGCTCGAAATGTGAGTCAGATGGGACATGTGGCTTTATCTCTACTCCTAAAATCAACTATGGGTTCACATCTCAACAAGCTGTGCTTCCCGCCAACCCATATCCCCATATATATTCTGACCCAGGAAGCAGGTAGATTAAAGTGCCAAACAAATTAGGCTCTCTGATGATCCATTGTGATCACCAGTGTCTGTAGAGCCTAATTTTCAAAATTCGAAATTCAATTTTTTTTTCTAGTTTTGGTTAGGTTTTGTTAGGGTTAGGGTTTTGCTAGGGTATGTTTGCTTGGGTCATCGTCGCCGTGTGACCAATAAGGTTAGGTGCAATGTTAAACTTCTCAACCGACCTGATCCAGGAAGCTAATTAAGAGGTTTAGCATCCCCATACCCCAATTTTTGGAGATATGCCGATCGTATATCATCTCCATCCATTGCTAGATCCCTCAATCAATAATTTTATAGTTCCATTCCAGATCAATCAATTGGTAGCAAACGGGGAAAACTGACGGTTTGATGGTCATTAAGGTCATCAGTCTCGATTGATTGGATGTGACCCCTTAAGGGTTCCCTAAAAGAATTGATTGTTTATCTTCCATTGGGGACAATAAATTGATGTTGGAGGGTGCATATTTTTTTCAGGTTTTATTACCCTATTTCTTCTAATTTTTTGAACAGCATATTTACATGATTTAGACTTAGAAGCAGAAAAAAGTCCATCTTTATGTCAACTGAGGCTAAATACTGTGGCATGCACATGTTATTTATCCCAAGAACTATAAAGATAACTAGTAATATTTGTAGAATGTTTGCAGAATTCCTCACCACAGTAACCTGAAGTTAACTTTTGCCATCTGAATAATTAGAAGAAATAGGGTAAAGCAACCACATGTAGCAGATTTGCACTTCTGCACAACGATTCAGGTCAAATCAGTCATTTCTGGACGAGTCAATATTTTCTGAAGCTCTGTATGCCCGATAAAACTGTTCGATACTGTCAAGGCATCTGATGCACATGGGAATGATAAACACTCACTATTTTTTGGTCTACTGCAAGAATTCTGTTTTTGCCATACATTCATTAAAAATGAATTCAAAGGAAATAAATGTAATTATTTTGTTTTTCCTGCAGATTTTCTGGATGTATATGAGCAGTATCATAGTTCAACGTGGAGACAGAAATCCTTGGATTTACTCTACGACCATATATGCCATGACGATCAATTCACCAAAGGAATCAGTATCGGCCCTGTGAGTACTACATGTACATGTATATAGAACTAAGATAATTCTTTAGTAAAGAAACAACAAAATATTGGTGTTTGGAATTTTTTGGTGTTTTCAATTGAACAAAATTGAATAAAATCTGAAGGTCACATTTTGAACATCAAAGATGAAATGCAAAGGTTTTTGAATTCTCCGTTTTACATTTAATATAGGTTGAATAATGATAGAAATACCAGTATATCCATTTTACTTGGATTAATTTGAGTTATCTTGTCTGCTAGAATCTTTTTAAAAGTTGGTACCCCTAGCCCAGCTGAATTCAGATTTACAAAACGGCATCGCTGATCTTTCCCTGATTGTGACGTCAAGTCAGACCAGCCTCCCGGAGACTGAGTGTTACAAGTATTGATGACCTGCCAGGTGGCCTGATGTGATGTCACAAACGAGCATCAAGTGAGGGCAGATAAGCGACACGGATTTCATTTCTGAAATCGGCCGGGCTTGAGATACCAACTTCATAGCACTTTTCAAAAGCTACCAGGAGACAAAATACTTCAAATAAATTCAAGTGAAGCTGTTAGGCTGATGTTTCAATCATTAAATGGCCCATGAAGAATAAATTGAAAAATATGAAAACCTTTGCTTTTCACCTTTAATATCTCCGCAAGCAGAAGAACAGTTTGAAAACTGAGGCACCACTTTTTACGTACGGTAATTCCCCTAATAATTCAATCCCAGGAAGTCAACTTTTCAAGTCTGTTATTCAAACACAGAGAATAAGTAACATTCTCAATCTTCATTCAAATTGAAGAAAAGTCATATACACATGTACTGACAATATGTGACACTTTGTAGCTGGTGCCATGGAGAATATTGCCAGATTTATGCCATTTTTGCTGCACTTCCGGTGATCGAATTATTAGGGGAATTACCGTAGTTCAGAATGAACCATGCCAAAGTTTGAACTCCCATGATGAATACTTTTTCAGTAAATAAATGGTTTTAATTATAAAATTAGAGAAATCAAGTATTGGAATTAAAACGATGTACAGATTAGGGCCTAATAACTGATAGTGACGATCCCTGCATTATCTGTGTGAGATAAGTGTAGATATTTAAGAAATAATGTTTTCATAGGCATGCTCAATGGTTATTTTACGCATGGTTAGTGTGGGAAGGTTTAATTTTATAAACTTTCCCACACTAACCATGCGTAAAATAACCATTAAGCACACCAATGAAAACATTATTTCTGTTCTATATTGCACGACCCAAACTGATCATCAACAAAGATGAAACGTTGAAAACATATTTTAAGCTTTGACAACCTTTCTCCCCTTTTTGGAAAAAAACTCGTTCACTGTGCTCCCATCTCGGTTGGCATCATGCCAATGTTAGTGGACGAGTGTATGCAGTCTCTCAAATGGGGAGTGAGTTGGTCGACTGAGTCAGATGTTGGGAAATTATGTGGATATACGCCTATTTGTGTCACTTTGTTAATAAATTTCACGATGGAAACAACAGTTAAACTGGAGAAAGAAATTTCATCTTGTAATTTATTTGTTTGTTTTATTCGATTGTTACTTGTATGAAAGCAGACGTCCCTTTCCTCACCCGACTTGTGAAATGGAATCTCCTAATGAACACCTGCACTTGACACATGTACATTTCACATAACCTGGGTTGGAAACGGGAAAATAATTTGATCGGTGATTATTATTAGAGGCTTTGAATGTGATCAGCAAATTAATTTGTCAGTGTTATCGCTACATGGCATTTTGATTGTTTGATGTCCAAATTTTATCAGTTATTGCTGATCACTGACCCTTATTTCTATCTCTGATAACCGTGCTAACACGTGTAATAAATGCATGGTTAGCTTGATGTTATTGACATATAGTATCTCCACTCAATGAGGTGAAGATCAGGCCGCTGATAATTAATGGTTCGTTTCCCGTAACCAGCCCTCATCTATATTTTTATGGCAAATAATTAAAATCCATGAGGGATTTACATTTTCATGAGTAAAACTTGCTCATTTTCTTCATATTTGTATACAATTGGTTTGCAAGTTAATAATTAATAACAAATAATTATCGCACTCAGCATTTGTGATTTTACAAGCAAGGTTACGAGAAACAAACAATTAAATAACAGTGGCCTCAGGCCACGCTTACGGGGGATTTCATAATAGTTTTTCGTTTGTGGTTCATGTGATGCTTACAAACACGCCATGTTGTTTCATCTACTGTGATGTGTGAACCGTTTTGTTGTGTCTGAGGTTACAAACTTACAGATTGACTTCGACTGTCATGCTGATCTCTGATTGGGTGATGGGCTATGAAACAGCCACTCAGCCAATGAGAATCACAGAAACTCACCAAATGAAATAAACATATTATAAGAAGTTGGCAACTTCAGACAGG
>JAVTVY010019292.1:0-79179 GCA_036873755.1 Hanleya hanleyi | reverse complement strand
CACCACCACCACCGGGCGTTGACGCCCGGTGGTGGCGTTGGTGGCGTTGGTGGCGTTGGTGGTGGCGTTGATGGCGTTGATGGTGGCGTTGGTGGCGTTGGTGGTGGTGTGCGGTGGTGGTGTTGGTGGAGTCGGTGGTGGTGTGTGTGGTGGTGGTAGAGTCTTTAAATATAGAAATGAACATGCGTCCATCATCAGTCCATATGTATTGGTCGACTGATGAACATGTCGTGTACGTGTACGTTCTGTGAGAGAGCATTCTCTCGTCGCGATAGTATGCTCAGGCACATTCAACGCAAACACAACCAAGAGACACAGCCGAGTCCCGCCATAGGTCCAACAAGAGCAGTAGAGCATCCCTATACGATGACGGTGAGCGGCCCTACAGGGTGTGGAAAGACATCCTGGGTGATGAAGTTCTTAGAGGGAGGTGTGGCAACCCCAGCTCCGACACGTGTTGTTTGGTGTTATAGCCAATGGCAGCCTGCCTACGAAACTACAAGGTTACAGAATGTGAGCTTTGTCCCAGGAATTCCTCACGACATAGACGAACCCTATTACTTCGATTCCGAGCAGACCAACGTGGTAGTGCTCGATGATCTGATGAGTGCGGCCAAGGACAATTCGAAAATCACCGACCTATTCACCAAAGGGTCCTATCATCGCAATCTGTCCGTCATCTATTTGACTCAGAATCTCTTTCCTCAAGGGAAGGCGTCCAGAGATATTGCCTTGAACTGCCAATACTTTGTGTTGTTCTCCAATCCATTGACAGAGCACAAATCCGTGTGTTTGGTAGTCGAATTTATCCTCAGAACATTGACCATTTTATGCGGGCGTTTCAAGAAGCGACAATTCGTCCGTACGGCTACCTGTTCGTAGATTTAAAAGCCCATACCGCCGAAGATCGTCGGCTGACCACCCACCTGTTACCCGGCGAGGAATCACCACAACGGCATATACCCCTACACCATCCGCCGAGTCCACTCCTGGCAGAGCAGCAGCAGCAGCCCACCCCCCATACAGGGGGTCCGCTTCATACCATCAGTCCCGGAATATCACCCAACCGTGAAGGCCCAACCCGAGGTTGAAGAACATAATGTGAACTCGAGGCTATGGAAGGATTTGTTCAAAGAAAGTATGGACGCCGAGATGGGCGAGATTTTTGAGGCCACAGGAAACAAGTTTCAACGCAAAGGATATTCGAAAGAGGAAGCTGCAATTTTAGCCCATAACAGATTGGCACCCAGACTACGACGGGCTTTACGTCAGCAGTATGTCGACTTACTGACCCATATGAAATTGTTGGATAAGGATCCAGTCCATATGGAAATTGAAAGAACAGCGTCGATGTTGAAAACCTCGGGCATGAACTGGAAAGCGGCGTATGTCAGAGCAATAGCACAAAAGAAACATTTGTTCGAACGCATCATTAAACAACGTTAAAGCATTAAGAAAGTGTGTTAAAGCGTTGAGACGAGCGTTAAGGCGTAACGACGGGCGTTGACGGGCGTCACTGCATTTCGATGAATTGGTGTCAATTCCATGAAATCAGAGCTTCTGAGCTAATTCACCAGGGCGTTGAAGCGTTGAGCTAAGCGTTGATGGGCGTTACTGTCTATAAAAGCGAGCGTATTCCCCAAACACGCACAGTCGACGTTCAACCGTCAACATGGCTTATACTTGTTCTGAGTGTGAACGCACGTTCACCAGACATTACGATATGATGCGACACCAGAAAAATATACATGGGACTGAAGACGCCGAGGGGCCCGTTGAGGCAGATACTGATACAGAGATTGATGAGAGTGCATCGACTGATACCGAATCCAAGATGGCTGACAGTCTATCTACTGATATGGAGAGCTTGAACTCAGAGAATCAGCCTTCATCCCAGGAAAGTGAGGCAGAACCTACCTTCTGGGATCGTATTGTGACAGCAGCTATCAATACTCACGCTGAAGCGATCGAGGACGCCGGAGAGGATAATTTACAACAGACGTACACCCAAATGCGCCCCCGCATCAGGAAAACAGCCATGGCGATCTATGAACAGTATACCTTACTACCGCTTGAAATGAAAGGGGACCCCACGCACAGGTCCATCATGAAGACCAAGCGTCACTTGGAAGAGGATATGGGTTTACCACCCACAGAGGCCCTGGAAAATGCGATCAGAATGCGCAAACAACTGTTTCAGGACATGCTGCCCGAAGAATATCCAGGCCTGTCCGACGATGATTAGAATAAACGGTTCAGAATGAACATGACCGAAGAAGGAACTCTCTGAAATGGCGACTTCTGATTGGACAAGAATACATCTAACGGACAGGAACGAATAGGACAGATGCAAATGGCGGTCTCTGATTGGACAAGAGTCTTTCTTGAATTGTAAACATACCCAACGCGGCTCCCCCAGCGTGGGTATGTTATGATGGAGGGGAAAATAAACTATATGAAAAAAAAAACTTGTTGTTGTTGTTGTTCCCTCATGTGTCATCCTTGTTGTTGTTGTTTTCTCTCTCCGGTCTATATCATGGCGTCAAGGCGCTAGCGGGACCCATACAGGGTCCAGTTTTCGACACTAGGTGACCACATCCCGAAGAAATGGCCAGTTTTCGACACCGGATGTGCCGCCATCTTGAACATACGTGCCGCCATCTTGGATATGTCCCATAATGCACCGGGTCAAAATACTCGCTTCTGATTGGCTGAGAGCTCTGTGACGGATTTGAAATACTCGCTTCTGATTGGACGAGAGCTCCGCATTGCGTCTGCGCATGCGCAGAATGATATTCCTACCGCACACCCAACCCATCAGATGCCCCTTCACGAATGCTTCACTTTGATACCTCACTCGACCCAATCGGACCAATAGTGGCTCCCCTAGCTCCCAAAACGGCTATTTTCATACCCTTTGACCACCGCGCATGCGCAGAATCCCGATATTCCAACCCCACATCCACGCCATCAGAGGCTCCCTCACCTAGGCTTCACATGGATACCTCACACGACCCATTCGAACCGTGAATAGCCCATCTCTAACCCAAACACACACCCACATACCCCCCAAATGCCTACTTTCTATACTACGGGCCAGTCTGCGCATGCGCAGACTATTGAAAACAAACAATACACTAGTCAAGTGCTCCTCCACGAGAGCTTCAAAATAAGACCTCACTCGACCCCATTGGACCACCAGGGACTCACCTAGACTCCAACATGTCCACCCCGTATGGCCCTATACACCCATAGCCATGCAGTATAGGCCTATGGGCCTACCCAGGCCTTGGTGACTTTTTTCAAAAATTTCACCGATTCGCTCCGCAACACTTCCTATCATGTTCTACATGACGAGACGTGAAAAACGAGACCCAACAACCCTACCGCAAATGTATATAAGTGGGTTTCCCAGTAGGATAAACATTGAACCTATACCCCAGTATGGGAATATATATTTATATATATATGTCTATATGGGGCTATATCGTACTTTTTCAAACTTGACGAGACGAGTAAAACGAGACCCCACAACCCTACCGCAAATGTATAGAAGTACGTTCCCAGGGGGACAAACATTGATCCTATACCCCAGTATGGGCCTATATGGGGCTCGGTGACTTTTTTCAAAAATTTCACCGATTCGTGCCGGGACACTTCCTATCATGTTCTAAATGACGAGACTAAGAAAACGCGACCCCCAACCCATACCGCAAATGTCGAGAAGTAGGTTTCCCAGGGGGACAAACATTGATCCTATACCTCCCATACCCCATATAGGCATTTTCCCGTAATTTAGAATAAAGTCCGTGTTCCGTATTTTTTCAGGAAAATTTTTACATACACCCACCCTGGAACTAGGGGGAGATAACTCTATTGACAGGCGAGCCCCGTTAAGCCCGGCGACCTATATACCCCCCATACCCCATATAGGCATTTTCCCGGATTTTTCGATAAAGTCCGTGTTCCGTTTTTTTTTGGGAAAAATTTTACATGCACCCACCCCATTGCCTGGATGCTCCTTCACCTAGGCTTCACATTGATACCTCACTCGATCCCATTGGACCATTAGTAGCTCCCCTAGCTCCAAAACGTCTATTTTCATACACTTGGGCCACCGCGCATGCGCAGAATGCCGCTATTTCAACCCCACACCCAGCCCATCAGATGCCCCCTCACATAAGCTTCACTTTGATACCTCACTCGACCCCATCGGTCCACTAGGGGCTCCCCTACATCCCAAAACGGTTATTTCCATACCCTTGGGCCACCGCGCATGCGCATAATTCCGCTATGTCAACCCCACACCCAGCCCATTAGATACCCCTTCACCTAAGCTTCACTTTGATACCTCACTCGACCCAATCGGACCATTTTATCTAGGGACTACTTTTTCTCCGCGGAAG
Organism: Hanleya hanleyi; assembly: GCA_036873755.1. Classification (NCBI taxonomy): domain Eukaryota; kingdom Metazoa; phylum Mollusca; class Polyplacophora; order Lepidopleurida; family Hanleyidae; genus Hanleya; species Hanleya hanleyi. The sequence continues at coordinate 74,773 of JAVTVY010019292.1, read as the reverse complement.
CTTTTTCCCGAGACCGAATCACCGCCAGACATGACCGCCTCACCGCGGATGAATACATCTTTGACCTGGGTCACGTGATATGCAAATTTGGAACTCTCCTGTGCTGGAGGTAGCTTTTGGTCCTTCTGCCGGAACTATACTCCACTTGACCTCTGTGACCTTGAAATGAGGTCGAAATGAGGTCAATAGGACTCGTAAAGGGTAGACACTACTACTCCCGCAGTACTGAATACCTGGTTTTTTGAATTTCGTGTCATCTTAAACGAAGGACAACATTTCCTTCAATTTTGCTATAGATAATTGCATTCCACATCATATGATTTACCCTAAAGCTTCTGCACGAACCATTTGTGTCCACACATGTAACTTACTATATTAATTACAACTGAGTTCCTAAAGTTCGGGTGCACATGATCAATTACCTGAATTGAACTGAATTCAACCTTGCTGGTCTTCAGACTGACAGATGATGGCATGCAGTTGTCAGTGCGGTTATTTATGTACAGGGAGTTTTCTATGACTTTCATGTCAGCACACCACCACTACCCTCAAGGAGAGCATGTCCCCACCCCCAGGGTGCCAAGCCGCACCCTCTATCTCCCAAACTAGCCCTCGCCTGACCTTCATATATTGTCTTTGGGTATAATTCTGCCACCCGTCAATGAATTTACCCCAAAAGGCTTCAAGTTATCAGGCACAGACCCATGTTTTCACCCCTCCGCCAATTTTGGCCATGGGGTATTGTCATCGTCTTGTACATCCGTCTGTCCGTACGTCCGTTCGTGAGCGAGATAGCCGGAAAACTGTTCCGCTGATGAATTCCAAATTTGGAATGCTTATTTACCTAGTCAAGGACCAGAAGCCTATTGAATTGGGACCTGATTGGGTGGGAACCTTAGCGGCCATCTTTAATTTCATGCAAAATGGATAATGATCCATATCTCAGAAACCATTCAACTGTTCAATACGAAATTTGATATACATCATCGATACATCAAGCAACTTTCAACGAATTACCAAACAGGCTTTTCTGATTAGCTGGAAACCCTGGAGGCCATCTTTAATCGATAATGATACATATCTCGGTTACCATTCAATTGTTTTATATGAAAGTTGGTATACATCATACTTTGAATCGGGACCTGATTGACCGGAAACCTTGGTGGCCATCTTTAATTTATGCAAAATGATTAATGATCTCTATCTCTGATTTCGCTGGAGTGCTCAGTGTAAAATCTGGTATACATCATTGATGCATCAAGAGACTTACGATGAATGGCAGATCTGGTTTCTCTGATTGGGCGGAAATCTTGGTGGCCATCTTTAATTTATTCAAAATCTTTAACGATGCTTATCTCTGATATCATTTAAATGTTCTATACGAAACTTGGTTTACAGCATCCATGTATGAAGAGACTTGCATTAATGAATAACCACATTAGTTCCTCTGAGTGGCGGGAAGGATGGGCAGCCATCTTTAATTTATGCAAAATCATTAATGATCTCTATATCTGCCACCGTTCAAATGCTCAATGTAAAATTTGGTATACATTATCGATGGATCAAGAAATTTGTGGAATGACTACCGGTTTCTCTGATTGGATGGAAACCTTAGGGGCCATTTCTAATTGCAAAATTTTTAACAATCTGTATATTTGTGACCTGACTGCTTGGTGTTCCTGACATCTTGGTTCAAATTGAATACAATATGAATGACTGGCGCCCAGAGCTGAGGGGTTTTCAAATGCGCAGCTTCGTATTGTATTGATAAGTGGGTCCCTTGTTCATGTTGATAGGGGGACCACCTGAAAGCTAAGTTAAGTGTTTCCAGACAATAACTTTTGAAAACCTGAACCGATTCACTCCAAATTTGGTGTGTAGGTACCTCGCCTCAATTTCTCGTTTGGCATTGTTTTTCATGCCGATCCACCTGGGGGCAAATTTAAAATTATGTTTCGGACAATAACTTTTTAATACTTGAATGAATTCTTTCCAAGTTTGGTATACATGTACCTTACCTGAAGGTTTCACTTGGTATTGTTTTTCTTGTCGATCTGGCAACCTGTAGGCCAAGTTAACATTTTCTATTTCCAATGTCAAAGGATCTTGCCTCAAGATCTCGGTTGGGATTATTGTTTATGCCTATCTGCTTACACATGTCGCTACCGGACGGCCAAGGTAAAATTGCATTTCCGGACAGTAACTGTTGGGCCTTAATGGATTCTTTTAAATTTGGTATGTGGGTACCTACCTTCAAGGCATCTTATGGGGCCATGTTAATGATGTTTTCCTAAGTTTTACGTTTTTACTTTCTTTACAAATAATGAATGTTTCCTTTACTAAAGATGCAAAAGGCATGCCTCCAATCGTATTCAATCGACTTGATCTAGTTTCTTCAATATTTGGCATATGCATTCCTTGTGACAAGATGTTGATTGGTATTACGTTTCAGAAAGATCTGCCTGTAGGTGGCGCCACCAAGGTTCTTTCCATTCTTTTGTGCTGCAAGCAATAACTTTGAAACGCTTTGAAGTGTTGCTCAAAATTTGGTTTCCGGGCAATAACTTGAGAACTGCTCATCGAATTCTTCCCAAATTAGGCATGCATACATTGTACCTTGCCATGAGATGTTGCTTGGGATTGCGTTATCCACTTCTGCTCAGAAAGTGCTGCCACCTGATGACAAAATCTGAAATTTGTTTTTGGCCAATAACTTGAGAACTGCATGCTCATCGGATTCTTCTCAAAAGCATGCATGTACCATGCCAGGAGATGTTGCATGGGATTGCCTTTCACTCACTTGCACTTACAGGTGACGTCACCTGGTGGCAAAATCCCATATTTGTCTCCGGGTAATACCATGACCTAAGATGTCGCTTGAGATTGCATTTCACCCACTTGCGCCTATAGGTGGCGCCACCAGGTGTTAAAATCAAAATTTGTTTTCAGCCATTAACTTGAGAACTCCTCATCGGAATCTCCTCAAATTTAGCATGCATGTATCGTGCCAGGAGATGTTGCGTGGGATTGCCTTTCGCTCACTTTTACTTACAGGTGGTGCCACCTGGTGGCAAAATAACCAGATTTGTTTCTGGGTAATAACTTGAGAACCGCTCGTCAGATTCTTCTTAAATCTGGTATGAATATATCATGACATATGATGTCGCTTGGGATTGCGTTTCGCCCACTTGTGCTTACAGGTAGCACCACCTCGTGTCAAATCTAAATTTGATTTCGCTCATCAGATTTTTCTCCAATTTGGTATGCAAATAACATGTCATGATATGTCCCTTGGGATTGTATTTCACCTGCTTCTGCATACTGGTGGCGACACCTGGTGGAAAAATCTGAAATTTGTTTCTGGCAATAATTTGACAACTGCTCATCGGATTCTTCTCAAATTTGGTATTCATATGCCATAAGATGTCACTTGGGATTGTGTTTCGCACACTTATGCATACAAATCTAAATTTGGTTTCTGGGCAATAAACCCTTTTCACATTCTTCCCAAAGTTCGTATGCTGATACACCATGTCATGAGATGATCCTTGGGATTACATCCTCGCCCACTTGCACCTATAGGTGGCGAAACCTGGTGGCAAATTTAAATTTTGGTTTCCAGACAATAGGTTGAGGATGCATTCAGCTGCTCGTCAAATTTGGTTTGCAGATAATATGCCTTGGGATGTCACTTGGGGTTGCTTCTCGGTTACATAATTTCCATGCTTCACTGCTTGGAAACTATATTACAGAAGCAAAAAAACGTTCAGTCAACCGTTCTGAGTTGATTTTAAAACTTGGAAAGGCAGAAAAACCCTTCCGCATCCAACACCTATGAAGTAGCAGTTGCCTCCCTCATGTATATCCCCCCCCCCCCCCAGACCAACAATGCTAAAAAATACTGCTGCCATTTCGGCGGGGACTTAGCATCCTCTGGCTGCTTGTGGTGATTCGGATGAGTTCTCAAATCGTTGCGTCTATTGCACAATCTCGTACATTTCATCCCCAGCGGTTGTTTCGAAGCCTGTGGTTTTCGCTTTGACACCCGATGTCCATTTCAAAGGTTGTCTGGCCGGCGATGAAATTCAAACCAGTCAAAACTCAAACCTCGCTGCGGATTGGCCTGATGAGCTGTTTCAGCGCGCTCACTGATTGGTTCGGTTTAGTTGAAAAACCTCGAGCTATTTATATCCAGAACTGCTATCGATAACTAACCAAGCCAGTGTATCGATCGCAACCTATCGATTGATATACTGGCTCGCAAGGATGCTGAGCCACGGAAGCAGCTGAAAGCAACCGTTGGATTTTTTATAATATACCTAACACAAACCTAACCCTAACTCGTAATCAGTAATACTGATTTAACGCTAATTAGCGCAAATTTGCATCCTAAATCAGTCTTCAGTCACGTGATTTCATGGCCTAAAGTCACGTGATTTCAATTAAGGCCAAGGCTACTTGATTTTGGGCCATGAAATCTATCCTTAACCGAAACAAATCGGTTTGACTGAGCTGAAGATGTGGTTGATGTGGTGGTCTGTCAGCCGGACAAGGTGGTTCAAGGGCCGTAACTCGTAATTCACTCCACCCCCCCAACCTGTAACCATCTCGGTCATCTATACGCGGTAAGACTGACCCTGGGATCGTGTGTATCCATTTACAGCCTACTTTCGGCAAGTGCGAGAGGGAATTTCCAGAAATCAATACCACGTGACTTCGTCAGCCAATCAGCTAAAGTTTACCGACGTAACCCCAACGTAACTCGCCATTTTCGAATCATGTGATGCCCTACTTGTTGAAAATTACAGATCTACCACACCTCTTGGGTCATTCGCAACTTCTCGGGGATCTCCGGTTTGAGATGTCAGTCCCCTTCGTAGATTTCCGCTCGGGAGTTCCGAATGCTCTTGGGTGATACGAAAGTTATTTATACCTATATATTTTGTAAGCCTAGCCTATATCTGTTTCCCAAGTGGTTTGAAAACCTGTAATTTATCAGATTTCTCGAGTCTGTTCTCTGCCGGATGAAGACCGAACAGAATCCCGTAATATACCGGATATCGCTCCGCAATAATGGAGACTCACGATTCGCAAGCCATCTTATGGATGGCGAAGTGTACGCAAATGTCCACCCCCCCTCCCCCCAAAAACAACAATTTGAAAGCGGACGTGCACGTTACTCGACACTGACCACCTCTTTGCCTTCAATTAACAAAGAGTGCTTTCTATTTTCCTCAATTTTTAATGTTACAATATTTGTCCATTTTAAAATGGTACAATGATGGTACAATATACCGAGGATGGCTATTCTTACCCTCAAAGAAAGTAGAGCCAATGTAGGACCGACATTGGAACAATCCAAACCGTATACATATTGGACCGACAGCCGTCGCCATTGATGTACCAATATATAATGTTACATCGTCGGCAACATCTAATGGTACTTCCAACATAAATTGTTACATTGCTGTAACACTCGGTGGTACACGAATGTTCCCCTATATATCGGTGTCATATTGTGGGGAAAACGCATGTGTACATGTAATTCTTCCTTCAGTGTCTGTGTCTTTCAGTTTTCAAATACATATAATTAGCCATGACGGAGAAACGTTTCCCTCCATACATAATGCAAACAACACTATTCGAATTCAGGTAGTGAGTGATGTGCGCTTGCCCCGAGACGTGATCAAGTCAGCAATGTTCGCAAGTCTTCAGTCCTACACGGGCAAGTTTTGGATAAGAGATGTGTCCGTGTAGATAAGCAACAGTTTTCCTCGTCGTTTGATTGGTTGGTGACGACCCTGATTGTTTTACATGTACGAAGCAAATTCACCAACAGCCTGGAATGGCCAAGCTTTATTGATCATGTCTGCCAACTTTTACGTAGATCGGTTCAGCGACAAGAAGATTGTTTTGGGGGTTTTCACAAATCCAAGATGGCCGCCAGGGTTGCTGAACAATTTGTTTTATTGATTTATAAAGGTAGATCTCTATGGTTATAATTACAACACCCATTTCAGACTTCATCGGTCCAGCAGTGTCAACGAAACGGAAAGCACACAATCCGGCGGGAAGAATAATAATAATATACCAATCATAGTAGGATTTTAGCCATACTGGAATGAAACCCTATTAAAACATTGAGATACCATAAGAATGATACAAGGCAGGATCGAATATTTTATGTCCCAGGAGAACAGGTCTGTACATCGAGTGTGTGAAGTTGAATATTTCCCGAGAGTTTGTATCATAAATACATCCCCCATGATTTTGTATCATAAATACATCCCCCATGATTCACGATCACAAAAAAACACTCATGATGAAACGGTAATAGTTTGAAGAACAGTTCAAAGACCCGTTTCAAGAAAATCCATTTACGTCGACCATTTAGCAATAGCTTTCTCGGTGGTATGGAGGGCAATTTGCTTGCCCAGGGCTAACTTGAATAAGTTGTCATCAGTGATATTACCATCTCAAAGTTCACCAGGTTAAGCATTGACCATTTCGGTGAATAGCATGGTATCACTAATATAAAGCCCAATCACTCACCCAGGTCAGTTATCACACATATAGAGGCCAATCACTCACACAGGTCAGTTATCACACATATAAAGGCCAATCACTCGCCCAGGTCAGTTATCACACATATAAAGCCCAATCACTCACACAGATCAGTTATCACTAGTTAGGCTACACCAATTTTACTTCACGAGCGGATTTTAATGTTTTGTGACACTCGGTTGTATCGACTCCTTCAGTATTGGAGATTATGAACAGGACCAGACGAGCGGAAACTAACAAGATAAAATTGGCGTGGCAAAATGCCCAGTTTTTAAAAAAAATTCTTATCTCTCCCAATCCTGGAAAAAAAATACCGCTCGTGAAACAAAACTAGAATTGGTGTGGCCCGACAAATACTCCCCCGTATATATGCGTAAAACGAAATGGAAGTCTCACAAAGACCGCCACCATGAACCAGGTATCACAATTAGTGCTGTTCAACCAGGTATATCGTCACTGCACAAGTGCGAGAAGGCCTTACTGAAAGAGAGAATCAGCTTATAGATTCGATTAATCAGAATGTTCACAAACCAATGTTCTCGGTCTGCAACGTAAATCACCCTTTCAAGATACAACGAAGACAACTTCAATGTTTGATATTTTATTTTATTATTTATATAACAGTGAAATCCTTATATTTTCTTCACTCTTAAAAGTGATATTTTCATTGCAGTTAGATAACACTTTTGCAGTTAGATAACACTTTTGTTATCTAACTGCTGAGTGCATGTGAACTCTGACCTGACAGTGACGTTGCCGGAACTACTTATTTCACTACGGTACTTTCATTCTGAGAATGCTTGCCAACAATTCATAACCCTTCAAAACTTCGTAATGGAATGAATATATATATACAGATCATTTCATATAAAGTTCAATATATCTTTTATTTAAGTGTTAGCTAACATATCCACGCAGCGCTGGTACGATCTATAAAATACTTTGAGTGATCGGCGTCGATCGTCGGTCGATCTGTCTCAATATTTGGGCGAAGTTTTTTTCAATGGTCTTGGACGATTTGGCCTTGGACGATATGACCTGATATCGTGATGTCAGGTCCATTTTTAGACTTTCGCAGTAAGTGAACTTTTAGGCTCCTTCGACATAAAACAACAGTTGTTACGTCAACCAAGAATGCACAATTAATACTGGTATGAGTAGAAATAAAGTTACTAACCACCTTGGGTACTTAGACTTTCGCAAAGATGATGCAGAAAAGCGTGAAACCCGCAAACTGCGATGGGCTGGCTTTCTGCATGTTCAGTAGGAAAACGCTTCAGTTACGTTCGAGCCCAAAGATATACAAACAAGCTAAAAGGGGATAGCTCTAAAGTTGATTTCTCATATGCTGCATAGCGGTTTCCACATACAGTTACCCAGACGGAGACCTTGAAGTTGCAGTTTGTCGTGTTTATCCGACCATGCGTGTTCGGCACAGTCGCGAGTCGAGTCAGCAGTGTTGTGTTTTTGTTGCCCGTTCTTCCGGTTTCACTTCAGGCAATAACTGAACCGAGATGTAGACAGCTATGAACAGGCCCACGTGTCACTGTCCTTCGTGAGAACTTGCCTTCCTTTCACTGTCGGGTAAACTGAAAGTCTGTAAACTCTTCTAAATTCAAGAAGATTTTTTCTTCTCGCTTCGATCGCGATCTTTCGACTCAACCGCTTGATTGACAGTTGCACGTGACTTCAGACGGGACTCTTCCAATTCCCATTGGCTAATGTCTTTGTATTTCTCCGCGGCATAAACAAAATAAAATCCGACCTAATTTGTGTTAGAAAATTACTTCAAAAGACAGCCCACGGTGTCTAATATTACAAAATTGATAAGAAAAATAATGTTATATAAATAATAAATAGAATATTGCACTGTTGAGTTTGAATAGCATAAATATTTGTTCTCGTGAAAGGTGGAAGGATAACCCACTCGACGCTTCGCGTCTCGTGGGTTATCCTTCCACCTTTCACTCGAACAAATATTTATGCTATTCAAACTCAACAGTGCAATATCCTCTATATCTCATACTTCAAAATAATACAAGATAATTGCGTCCGAGAAGCCACAACCTGGGCTTCATTCTGGCTTGGAAATGTTCCAATGTTCCCGACATTAATCTGTAAAGCAGGCAACCTTATAATATCATTATGCAAATAATTTGGCTCATGCAATTCAATGAAGTGATTAGATCATTACAACCTGATGCCGGACTTCCTATACATTTGAAAATAATTCTTGGACAATAGAACTGCGTCGAATTGACGTATGTATCACCGCATGTATTGTGGTTCATTATTCTGCTCTACACTATAAGAAATATGTGCAATCATTGATAACTGGACTATTTCGACCTGAAGTTGCCAAACTTATCATCAGTGTAAGTATAATGGTTCTTTCTTGGGATAATAGGATAATTTGATGCATATTCACCTTATTTACACCAGTTATCAACAGTTACTTTCGAATAATGAACCTAGTCTCAGTTACTGATTCGCTCAAAGTCCATTTCTTTAAAGTCAAAAAACTTTCAGATCTGAAGGACTCCTAGACTGGATCCAGCCCCTGTTTCATAATGTATTTTAAACGGGAAACAAGAGGAAGTAACTCTGCCTATTAAGAAATGCTTGAAACAGGGACTGGACGGAACGTCACAAGGGAGCTAACTTTGCAAGAAAAAATGCACAATATACTGTGCATTTTTTGTCACCAATGAAAACTCCGTATTCTGACCCCGCCCCCAACTCAAAGGATTTGATTGGTTCGTTCATATACGCACGCTGGAAGCAATGCGTTCATGTGACGTCAACAATGAGAATGACGTTACTACCATGACCTCAACAATGGGAATGACGTTACTGCCGAGACGTCACAGTATGGCATTAGAATGAAATTGATACAAATGTTGCGACCGAAGGTAAAAACATGTCAATCGTCCAGACTAACCACGCCTCCAGATGGAATCTTTACACGACGAAACCCATCAAATCGTCCAGTCTCTATTTTAAAAATAATTTTTTCATTTTTTTTTTTTCATTCTCTTTATTTATTTATCAAACGAATATATTTATTAAAGATCATTTTATTATTATTAAATAGTACATATGAAATAGAGACTCGTCCAGTCTAAAGGACTCCGAAATATGCAATCTTGAAGCTGAATGTCTGAAACCCACTTTTGGCGAGACACATTACAAGCCTGACATGGATCGCAGTTTGAAAAAAGACATGACACGAGATAATGAACCATTACATATGGTTTAATCATAATTTTAAGTTCTCGTTTAATTCATTAAGAACAGGTATGTCAAGCAAACCATGTGTATACGAGACATATTGGATTCTAGTATCAGAATTTTGGGGTAATAGAAATGGAATTTAAAATTAAAATCTGCAAGATTACTGCAAATAAATGGAACACATATACCCACCTGAAATTACACGAAATCCGTTTTATCTCCGTAATTCCAAATTTCATGGAAAACGTTATTGTTATTTTGAACTGACAAATCAGACAAACATATAGGCTGGAATATTCGAATATGGAATGTGCCTTCCTCTAATATGGCGCAACCATGACGTCAACAAATAATCATTGGAATTGTTCACTAGATCTTGTAAAGATTAGTCCAAATATATACAGTTGAACAGTGCTTTAGTTAGACGGGTGAGGAATAGGTTCTAGATGAACATATGGCTACAATCGCTTAAGCCATGTAAGTTTGATTTTCTCTGACTTAACAGTGAAAACTTTCCGAGAGCTTTAAACACCCAATTCGCTCATGTATAAAAAACATATTATTTCTGTTATTGTTGGGGTTAAACAAGTAATTACCAGGGAGTATATATCAACCAATCGGTTTATTTCAGAAAAAAGAAGCAATTTATCCATAGACCCGAACAATCTTCCTACATGGAGGTAATATACGGTAGCTCCAATAATACAAACTATGAATTTATTTCAATTTTTCAGGACAAGATCGCTTAAAATCGTCCAAACCAAATAGGGTTAAGCCACATGTCCTTAGAGATGGGGTACGGCGTATCACTTCGGGCACACTGATTCCCGTCAGATGACCGAAGTTAAGCAACGTTGAGCTCGGTCGATCCTGGATGGGTGACAGGATGCTGTACTGGCTGGGTCGATCAGCGTCCAGGATAATAGGAAGTGTGGACACTTTCGAGTTCTGGCACATGTAGGCACCGTCGTGATATGACTGAAAAGATGTTGAAAACGACGTTAAATCCTACTCACTCAGTCTCTTAGAGACGGGCGTAGTAGTAGCGTTAGGCTAAATTGAGCCCCTTTTCACCCGGATGTAACTATGACGTCACTTCCGGTTGGGTTGAATGAGGCGTGACCTTTGTACATGTCTAGACTTGTCTGTGTGTGTTGATGTACTGGGGTTTTCCCCCACAATGGCGGCTAATGGCGGCTAATCCGCCATGTTGGAAAATGGCGGCTAATGGCGGCTATTGCGCCATGCTGGAAAATGGCGGCAGATAAAATGGTCCGATTGGGTCGAGTGAGGTATCAAAGTGAAGCATTCGTGAAGGGGCATCTGATGGACTGGGTGTGGGGTTGAAATATCGGCATTCTGCGCATGCGCGGTGGCCCAAGGGTATGGAAATAGACGTTTTAGGGTTTAGGGGAGTCCCTAATGGTCCAGTGGGGTCGTATGAGGTATCCATGTGAAGCCTAGGTGAGGGGGCATCTGACGGGCTGGGTGTGGGATTGAAATATTGGCATTCTGCGCATGCGCGGTGGCCAAAGGGTATGGAAATAGACGTTTTGGAGCTAGGGGAGCCCCTAATGGTCCAATGGGGTCATATGAGGTATCAATGTATCAATGTGAAGCATTCGTGAAGGGGCATCTGATGGGCTGGGTGTGGGGTTGAAATAGGGTCATTCTGCGCATGCGCGGTGGCCCAAGGGTATGGAAATAGACGTTTTGGGATCTAGGAGAGCCTCTAATGGGCCGATGGAGTCGTATGAGGTATCCATGTGAAGCCTAGGTGAAGGGGCATCCAGTCATGGGTGGGTGCATGTAAAATTTTTCCTGAAAAAAAACGGAACACGGACTTTATCGAAAAATCCGGGAAAATGCCTATATGGGGTATGGGGGGTATATAGGTCGCCGGGCTTAACGGGGCTTGCCTATCAATAGAGTTATCTCCCCCTAGTTCCAGGGCGGGTGTATGTAAATTTTTTCCTGAAAAATACGGAACACGGACTTTATCTTAAATTACGGGAAAATGCCTATATGGGGTATGGGGGGTATAGCACCATCCTGGGAAACCTACTTCTCGACATTTGCGGTATAGGTTGTGGGGTCTCGTTTTCTTAGTCTCGTCAAGACAAACATGATAGGAAGTGTCGCGGAGCGAATCGTTGAAATTTTTGAAAAAGTACCATACAGCCCATATAGACCCATATAGGCCCATACTAGGGGTATAGGACCAATGTTTGTCCCACTGGGAAACCTACTTCTAGACATTTGCGGTATGGTTGTTTGTATTTGTTTTCTTAGTCTCGTCAAGACAAACATGATAGGAAGTGTCGCGGAGCGAATCGGTGAAATTTTTGAAAAAAGTCACCGAGACCCATATAGACCCATATAGTCCCATACTGGGGTATAGGACCAATGTTTGTCCCACTGGGAAACCCACTTCTATACATTTGCAGTAGGGTTGTTTGGATTTGTTTTCTTAGTCTCGTCATTTAGAACATGATAGGAAGTGTCCCGGAGCGAAACGGTGAAATTTTTGAAAAAGTCACCGAGACCCATATAGACCCATATAGTCCCATACTAGGGGTATAGGACCAATGTTTGCCCCACTGGGAAACCTACTTCTAGACATTTGCAGTATGGTTGTTTGGATTTGTTTTCTTAGTCTCGTCATTTAGAACATGATAGGAAGTGTCCCGGCACGAAACGGTGAAATTTTTGAAAAAAGTCGGCCGGCCAAAGACCTCAAAAACGCTTTTAAAAACTTTCGATGGCATTTTTTGTTACAAATGGGTACCCATGCTAAATTAGTTCTTTGAGTGGTAGGGATCAAGGTAGGAGGGGATACCACCCTGATTTTGACCAATTAAGGTCATTTTGGGGTCACTCTTTGGGTCAAATAAGGTCAAAAATGGGTAAAAATCGGTTATAAATTAACATCCACCGCATTGTTTGTTACCAATGAGTATCCAAGCTGAATTCGTTGTAAGTAGTGTAGAGTGTCAGGTAGTCATAGATAACACGTTTATTATAAGAATTAATGTCATTTTAGGGTCACTTTTGGGTCAAATAAGGTCAAAAATGGGTAAAAATCGGTTATAAATTACCATCCACCGCATTGTTTGTTACCAATGAGTATCCAAGCTGAATTAGTTGTAAGTAGTGTAGAGTGTCAGGTAGTCATAGATAACACGTTTATTATAAGAATTAAGGTCATTTTAGGGTCACTTTTGGGTCAAATAAGGTCAAAAACTTGTGAAATTCGGTTATATGCACAGTACTAATTGTTACGTTTGGGTATTCCAGTTGAATCAGTTGAATGTAGTGTAGGGTTGGATGTAGTCATCGATAACACGTTAATTATTGGAATTAAGGGCATTTTATGGTCATATTTGGGTCAAATGAGGTCAAAAATTTATGAAAATCGGTTATAAATTAATATTCACAGTACTAATTGTTCCGAATGAGTATCCAAATTGAATCAGTAGTATGTAGTGTAAGTTTTAAATTAGTCATAGATAACACGTTAATTATTCAAATTAAGTTCATTTTAGAGTAACGTTTTGGTAAATTAGGTCAAAAATGGGTACAAATCGGTTATAAATTAATATCTACAATACTAATTGTTACGAATGGGTCGACGAATTAGTTGTATGTAGTGTAGGGTTTAAGGTAGGCATAGTAACCATTATATAACCATTACATTGTCTGTCGATGATTTTTTATAGCTGATGATTGTACGAGTAGAGCCAAACTAGGGCCATAAATAGTCAGATCGATCTGTTTATGAAGGGGCTTGGCTTTGAGAAATCCTACTTTCAGCTCCATGTAATCAAAATACTTTGAATTATAAGAGCAAAATGAGAATATGAGTCTCAGATGAACCTACATGGTCACCATTTTGAATTTAATAATTGTACTCTCAACTGAAGATTATGCCAACAGAATAAAAATAGGCATAATGTAATAAGCTATGGCGTTATTCTGTTCAATTTAAACAAGTTTGTACCTAGAATAATAATATTCTAACAGTAACATGAAAAAAAATAAGAATTTCCGGATGACTCCTTATGGTCGCCATTTTGAATTTAACTATCATTTTTAATCTGACGACTAAGCAAATATATTCAAAATGGGCAAAAGGTGTGGGACCCTATGATGTGGGACCCTTCGGTTTTGATAAAATTGCACAATCAACTAAGAACAATGCCTTGATATACACGAGCAACATGGAAAAGCAGGAGATTCAGATAACACCACACAGCTGCCATATTGAATTTGAACATCGTATTTTGATCTTGAGGATACGCAAATAGATTCAAAATGGGCGTAAGTTGTTAGGCTGTGCTAAGAGATCCCTCTGTTTTGATAAATTTGCACAATTAGCGAAGAATAGTGCCTTGAAGTAAACGAGCAACATGAAAAAATATGATTTTCAGATGACCCCATATGGTCACCATTTTGAATTTGATCATCAAATCTTGATCTTAGGGATACGTAAGTGGATTCAAAAAGAGCATAGGTTGTTGGGCTGTGCTTGGAGATCCCACAGGTTTGATAAATTTGCATAATGAGCTAAGAATAATGCCTTGAACTATACGAGGTACGGCCAAAAGTATTATTTTCAGATGGCCCCATATGGCCGCCATTTTGAATTTGACCAAGAAATCTTGATCTTAGACATATGTAAATAGATTCAAAATGGACATAGGATGTTAGGCTATGCATAGAGATCCTTCAGGTTTTATACATTTGCTCATTGGGGTAAGAATAATGCCTTGAACTACATGAGCAACAGGAAAAAGTGTAATTTTCAGATGACCCCATATGGACGCCATTTTGAATTTGACCCTCAAATCTTGATCTGTGGGATATGTATATAGATTCAAAATGGGCACAGGATGTTGGGCTATGCTTAGAGATCCCTAGGTTTTGCTACATTTGAATAATGAGCTAAAAATAATGCCTTGAACTACACGAGCAACAGGAAAAAGTGTCATTTTTAGATGACCCCATATGGCCGCTACTTTGAATTTGACCATTAAATCTTGATTTTTGGCTTATGAAAATAGATTCCAAATGGGCATAAGATGTTAAGCCATGCATAGAAATCCTTCGGTTTTGATGGATTTGCTCAGTGAGGTAAGAATAATGCTTTGAATTACACAAGCAACAGGAAAAAGTGTGATTTTCAGATGACCCAATATGGTCGCCATTTTGAATTTGACCAAGAAATCTTGATCTTAGACATATGTAAATAGATTCAAAATGGACATAGGATGTTAGGCTATGCACAGAAATCCTTCAGTTTTGATACATTGCTCACTGAGGCAAGAATAATGCCTTGAACTACATGAGCAATAGGAAAACGTGTGATTTTCAGATGACCCCATATGGACGCCATTTTGAATTTGACCATCAAATCTTGATCTGTGGGATATGTATATAGATTCAAAATGGGCATAGGATGTTGGGCTATGCTTAGAGATCCCTCGGTTTGCTAAATTTGAATAATGAGCTAAGAATAATGCCTTGAACTACACGAGCAACAGGAAAAAGTGTGATTTTCAGATGACCCCATATGGCCGCTATTTTGAATTTGACCATCAAATCTGGATTTTTGGCATCTGAAAATAGATGCAAAATGGGAATAAAATGTTAGGCTATGCATAGAGATCCCTCGGTTTTGATAAATTTGCGCGGTGAGGTAAGAATAATGCCTTGAACTACACGAACAAATTGAAAAATGCGATTTTCAGATTACCCCAACTGTCTGTTTTGTCTTAAAACATCATATTTTAAGCTGAGAATTAAGCAAACAGATTCAAAATAGGCGAAAGATACTAGGCTTGATGGGAGATTCATTTGTGTTAACTAATTTGCACAATGGGCTAAGGATAATGATTATTATATGAATAACCTGAAAAAGGGCGATTTATGGATGAACCCACATGAGCGCCATTTTGAATTAACGCATGATGGTTAATCACTAGAATTACAGAAATAAGCCAAATATAATATTCCAAAAGAACAGAAAGTCTTTGCTGTCGATTTTTAATCATTCTGGGATACCGTGAATGTTCAAAATCATTCTGGTGATACCGTGAATGTTCAAAACGGCACTAAATTTCCGAACCCTCACCCAGGCCAGAAAGGGTTAAGTCAAACTACTTCATACTGGAGAAAGAAACTTTCGGACCAACAGATATATTGATCGGGAAGGTCCAGTCTATAAGAAAATGGATGTTACCAAATTCACAAACAAAAAATACTGAATTACCCTACACTAATATATAAAAATTCACCCCACAGAACTACTTCAGATTTGATACCCATTTCTTTACAAAGAATTTCGCACAAAATTGTTTTAAATTGTTTTAAGGCCCATTTTTTGGCCATCTTTGGATGTTATTTGACCTCGAAATGACCTGATAATGACCTCAACTCCACCCTACCTTGAAACAAACTGCATACAAAAGTAAATAACAATCAGCACAAAATATATAAAATGAAACAACATTTTGACCTCATGACCCCATAAAGTGACCCTAAAATGACCTCAATTCCAATAATTAACGAGCTAGACATACCTTTTTTAAAACCATACAGTACATAAAATCAATTTAGCGTGGATAGCCATTGGTAACAAACATCACAATGGAAATTAAGTTAGGAACGACTGTTACCAAGTTTGACCTTATTTAGCCCCAAAAGTGACCCCGAAATGACCTTTAACGTCCAAAATCCAGGTGGTATCCCCTCCCACCTCGAACCCTAGCACACAAAGAACTAATTTAGCATGGGTACCCATTTGTAACAAACAATGCCATCAAAAGTTACATTTCGTGTCCTTGGCCGGCCTACTAGTAGAAGTAGATATCTCAATAAATGTACACTAAAATTTAATGAAAGTAGATTCAGATACAAGCCAAACGATTTTCTTTTCAATAAACTAATTCATTTCCAGAATTCCCCGTCAGTGTCCACCACAGAAGCAGCCAAATCAAATAGTTCGATAAAACAGGCTTTGGGTGTGCATTTAAAACTTGCACAGTTATAAACCAGAATTGAAAATATACAAATTGATATATATTTGTTCAAATATTATTCGAAATTCAAAACCATCTATCATTGAGTGATAATACCGCATGGTATCATAATGGTTCTCGGAAACGGTCTCAATCCCGCTAAAAACGCATGTCGCTCTCGCAACCGTCCTTTTCAGGGCCACCCAAAATTTACCGTCATCCCTCGAGGTGTAGGCATATCGGCTCTGAAAAATCATGATCATCGACATGGATCGCTCAGCCTCATTATGGAATCACAACATACCCTAATTAACAAATTTAATAATAAGAGTTTGACAAAAATTTACGGGGAGGGTGTTCGTAGTCTATATCACGTTATTTAATTCAAGTGTCATTTTCCGCCGCCAAACTGTCACACTAAAAATACCACATGGGAGATAGCCGGATGCCATGGGAATTGGCCCATTTATGTTTGAATAAGAGTAACTGGGTTCCCGTTTTCAAGATATATTATTGCTGGTTGTGAGTTCCCACAAATATAGTGAAGACAGGAAATCATCCCTTGATAGAATAACAAAAATCCACAAAAAACGAGGCAATTTTATATTTAACATCATTTTTAACATCATGCTAAACAGGAAATTAATTTTAACCAGCCTTGGGATGATCTGTTCAACCTGAAATGTACGAGACTAAGTCCTGCGAGAGTGTTAGCACTTCGTTGGTTAGTATAATGTTATTAATACTGCCACTTTGATCTGCTTAGCAATTTATCTGGTAAGCAATAATTCTCAATTGTTTTTAGATGGTCTGGCCCATTCACACACCAGGCTAACTGGAAATTTTGTAAGATTGGAATTAAAATGTCAAACTGAACAGTCACCAGGCTAATTAGAGTCTTTCGAAAGCGTTGAGCCCTTCAGTATTAATTATCAATTATTCGGGTCGGTTTTAATCATTCCCGAAACGCCAGATCTGAAAATATTCAAAATACCATTTGTGAATTTATAAAACATCAGTAATGCAAAGCAAAGGTACACATCAGAATAATTTTACTTCCTCCGTTGCTGTGATAACAACAACAACCAGCAATAATCTTCAATTGCCCCTACAATGCATATTAGGAATCAGGGCTACAAACCAGCCTCGTTTTGATAGGATCATGCCCAATGTTGATGTTTTGATTTCGCATCCTGACTTCGCGCCCCGCATTGTTTTGATTTCGCATCCTGACCTCGCGCTTCGCATTGTTTTGATTTCGCATCCTGACTTCGCGCTCCGCATTGTTTTGATTTCGCATCCTGACTTCGCGCTTCGCATCCTGACTTCGCATCCTGACTTCGCGCTTCGCATCCTGACTTCGCATCCTGACTTCGCGCTCCGCTTCCAGTCTTTGCATTGTATTGTTTTGATTTCGCATCCTGACTTCGCGCTTCGCATCCTGGCTTCGCCACTTCGCATCCTGGCTTCGCCACTTCGCATCCTGGCTTCGCCACTTCGCATCCTGGCTTCGCCACTTCGCATCCTGGCTTCGCGCTTCGCGCTTCGCATTGTTTTGATTTCGCATCCTGACTTAGCGCTGCATGTTTTGATTTCGCATCCTGACTTCGCGCTTCGCGTCCTGGCCTCGCGACTTCGCATCCTGCCTTCGCGACTTCGCATCCTGACTTCGCGCTTCGCATCCTGACTTCGCATCCTGACTTCGTGCTTCGCGTCGTGGGTTCGCACTTCGCATCCTGCCTTCGCATCCTGACTTCGCGCTTCGCATCCTGCCTTCGTTCTTCGCATCCTAGCTTCGCCACTTCGCATCCTGCCTTCGCGACTTCGCAGCCTGCCTTCGTGTGTCGGTCCAGATTCATAACACAATACAGCGATGTCCCTTCTCGGCCATTTTCCGATGCAGACTGAATTATAACTACGAGATGAGAAAATGTTCGCTACGCGGGCAAAGACACTCTATCCACAGTAATAATGCAATCGTGGGAAGTAGAACTGTCAACTCCAATAATTAGCAATCAGAGAATGACTAACAGTATGTGTTGTATCCAAACTGTAGAACTACTACATTGAGCTGGAATTGGGACAATATATATTGCCCCTCGTCGTCCTAAACTCGTGATCTATTTATGCGTTCATCAGACAGTTAAAGAGCACCGGGACGAAATAAACAAAGCCAAGAGATATAAAACGGAACTAGATTTTTATACACAGACAGTAAAGTACATTGTTCACTCAGTCAGCCTGCTACCGATATTACCCGAGGCTGTCCAGACAAATATTTTTTCCACCATACGCAGTAACACAATATTTACAGAAACATACATATGTACATTTTGATATGTTATCTCGTATTTGTTATTCAGCTATAATGCCCTGTTAGGAGGAAGGATTATAGAAACACTTATACTTTTTATGTCGTATCAAATACAAAAAAACAAAACGGAGGACAGATTGACCTGAGTAGTAGTAAGAGGCCCGAGAACCAAAACATACCATTTGGCCTTTGTGACATCTCTCCCAGTTCCGATCACGTGACCGGAAATGACCTTTTAGCGGATAAATTGTACACAGGTGTCAAAGGTTACTTCCGGGCACGTAACCAGAAACGGAAGTGACATCACAAAGGTCAAGTGGCATTTATCGGCCTTTAGATGTGATTGTGAATCATCGAACTTTATCTGTACACTAGGCAAGCTTGTTGTGACTGGTGACCTGATGTAGTGAGTGATGAGGACCTAAACATACCCCTGATGGAGGCATCTAAATACAGAGAACCGAGAATAATAAACCTGAAGGCGGAGTAGAAGATAGTCCTGACTGCACTGAAAGAATTCTTGAGTGGTCAAAGCGAGAAAAATTTGAACCTACAGTAATCGCTGACTGGCTGGATCTGACCAAGAACAAGGTCGTTAAGGATAGCTAGCCCGTTAGAGGGTCAACATTTGTCCTTTTCCTTTTATTTCTTCATTCAAATATTCACTATTTCGTCTAACATTTGATGAAAAAATGAAATCAAAATTCTAATTAGCAGTGCTTCAATATTAGGATTAAAAATTTAGTTTCTGAGGCGACTGTCTTTTGTAAGTGGTTAATAACTGCCTGAGTGTGTATTGTATTGTTTATTGACTCACAGGACCTGGCCACCCTAAGAGTCTGTCGTAAGATTAGAACAGCAGTTTGCATGGGCTTGGCTACTGCTATTTTTGTCTGTTAAATTCCCTTTCTAAAACTCATTTCCGCAGTCCTACTCATTTACATTAATCTACCCCCTTCTGATCAAAACCATGCAAACATCCGTATTTTTGTTTTTAATTATAATATATACATATGAAAGTGTACTCAACGCAGTGACACTTCGCTCAGACACCCGCCGTGAAGTGATCAGCACAGGTGTGAAAATTTCTCAGCTGAACAAGTTTTAGCAAGTTTTTAAGTTTAAATTGGATTTCAAACCGCCTTGATGAATGAACTTAGTGTAATAGTTATCCAGAATAAACAGGAATTCGGGTAGGTTTCATAAGACAGATTAAAAATGTATTTGACAATAGAATTCAAGCAAAAATTAGGATTAATTCATCAGATATATAGCTGGACACATTTTGCCCGATTTCTAGCTTTTCATTTTTTTTTTTTTTTACAAAATGCGAAATTTAAACGTTTATTTCTCGAAAAATATCCATGCTACGCTTTTGAAATTTGGCATGCTTGTTACTTCTAAGGTGATCTAGTAAACTGTATCTCACTTTTTTGGCTTAGTTTTTTAACTATTCAACTTTTAAGACAAACGACAGTAAAATAGTACGTTTTTTTTCAATTTATTTAGTAAAATAGCTGTAAAAACAAAACCGGGCAAAAACTAAAAAAAATGAGATAAAGTTCGAGTTGTCTCCTATCAAGGTATACCATCAAAGTTGAAACAAGTTCAACAGTTTTCATGAAATTTCAATTGAAAAATGGACGCTATTGTTTTCATTTGAATTTTTTTTAATTTGAGTATTTTCTACTCAGAGGCAGCGTTGGAATCCCTACGATGTACGCTTTCATAATATATATAGTTTATTATGGTTATCTTGTATATTTATTGATACAGAAGACAATTTTTCAGGGGGGTGCAAAAACTGCCTCTAACGGGATAGCTATCCTTAAAACAATCCGCCATATTGACCGTAGTACCCTTCCCCAAGGAAAACAAGTACTGAGAAACCTCAGTTTGCAAGAAGTTCTACCAAATCTCCAGAATAAATTCGTCATAGTCCCAGCAGACAAAGCTCCAAATAATATAATATTCATATCTAAATATTATTATTACCAGATGCTGGTTAAGGAATCGAGTATAAGTACACCATCGCTGAATACGTCTACTTACCCCCAAACAGCAGTTACTCTGGAAGATTTATTTAGCAAGCACAATACGTTTCGCAGGGAAAGAGGTATTCATCTTCCAACCACTCATAACGATATACCGAAATTGTACTGGATTCCCAAACTGCATAAATCACCATACAAAGGTGGATTCATAGCTGGTTCTAGAAGCTGCACCACCAAGCTTCTTTCAACCCTGTTGATTAAGGCAAAAGATATTGCGCTACTATTTCTGGAAACTCTGGCATTGAATGCATGTGGATATTGAAAAATTCAAAATTTCTTACGGAAGAACTTGATGCTAAAGTTCACATACCGTACAGACATGCATCCACATGGGATTTCTCGACTCTCTATACTACAATCCCTCATCAGGACTTTATTGGCCGTCCTAGTTAATTAATAGTATCGGTGTTCAAGAAAACAGTCAGAAGCCATAAAAGATTCATTAGCTCTACTACATTCATGGGATGTTTCTTTGTTTATAGAGTTGAATTTCTCATTAATAATATCTATGTGAAATTTGGCAATACAATATATCAGCAGCATATAGGTATTCCAATGGGTACTAATTGTGCACCCCTGTTGGCTGACCTATATCTGTTCTCTTATGAATATGATTATATGCAGACGCTTTCAAAAAAGATAATTTTAAAGCTCGTTCCTTCTCATTCACCAAACACTATATAGACGATCTTCTTTCTGTAGATAATCTCTATATAAATGACGCCGTGATGGATATATATCCACCTTCACTGGATTTGAAGGAAATTATAGATGGCCCTAAATGTACTTCTTAGTTAGACCTATATCTCTACAAAAATGAAGCGGGCCTTCTCTCTCGTCGACTAAAGAGATAATTACAATTTCGATATCGTAAACTATCCCCATCTGGATAGTAATATACCAGAGGGATCTGCATATGGCGCATACATATCTCGCCTAGTAGCATTTTAGTAGCTAGTAGCACCGAAGAGACACGGAGATCCCCGAAGGGGGCGAGAGGGGTCCCTAGTGTACCGATTGGGTCGTATGAGGTATCAATGTGAAGCATTCGTGAAGGGGCATCCGATGGGGTGGGTGTGGGGTTGAAATATCGTCATTCTGCGCATGCGCGGTAGACCAAGGGTATGGAAATAGACGTTCTGGGGTCTAGGGAGCCCCTAATGGTCCGATGGAGTCCAGTGAGGTATCAATGTGAAGCATATGTGAGGGGATATCCGATGGGCTGGGTGTGGGGTTGGAATATGGTTATTCTGCGCATGCTCGGTAGACCAAGGGTATGGAAATAGCCGTTTTGGGATCTAGGGGAGCCACTAATGGACCGATGGGGTCGAGTGAGGTATCAATGTGAAGCCTATGTGAGGGGGCATCCGACGGGCTGGGTGTGGGGTTGGAATATGGTCATTCTGCGCATGCGCGGTAGACCAAGTGTATGGAAATAGACGTTTTGGGGTCTAGGTGGGTCCCTAATGGACCGATGGGGTCGACTGAGGTATCAATGTGAAGCCTATGTGAGGGGACATCCGATTGAACTAGGGTCTCGGCCGTTGTCTACATTCTGCGCATGCACAGACAGGGAATTCTGGGAAAAGGGTGTGGAAATAGACGTTTTAGGGTTTAGGTGAGCCCCTAATGATCCTATGGTGTCGTATGAGGTTTTTTGAAGCTGTCGTGAGGGAGCATCCACCTGGGCTAGTGTGTCGTTCGTTGTCAATAGTCTGCGCATGCGCAGTCTGGCCGTAGTATAGAAATAGACGTGTTGGGGTTTAGGTAGGCCCCTAATGGTCTGATGGGGTCGAGTGAGGTATCAATGTAAAGCAGTCGTGAGGGAGTATCCGACGCGGTGGGTGTGACGTGGAACTGACGTCATTCTGCGCAGGCGCAGTAGAGAAAGTGTATGGAAATAGACATTTTGGCGCCGACATGGGTCACTATGGGACCGATGGAGTCGTATGAGGTCTTATGTTGAAGCTCTTGTGAAGCAGCATCCGATTGGACTCAGGGCTCGTCCGTGTTCAAGGGTCTGCGCATGCGCAGTCTGGTCGTAGTATAGAAAGCAGACATGTTGGGGGATGCGTGGGAGTGTGTGTGTGACCCACAATTAGGGGTTCCTGGTTGGGGTTGGGTGGTGGTGGTGTGGGTTCTGCGCACAGACGCGCGCGCGCCTCATCCGGCCGCACCCCTGTGCGGGTGAATTTCGGATTATCCTAGGCCACTGATGGGCTACTTTCTGCACGGTGTTCGAAGCCAGTTTCACCGAATCCCCACATGTCTGTTATAGCCTTCATGCATTATGCTCATATAGAAAACACACAAGACAGGGTTTTTTGGGTGAGATCTCATTTTGCTTTTTTTCTTCAACAACAACAACGTGAGAACAACCACGTGAAAACTGAAGCCCAGAACAGGGGGCTTGTACATTGAAATCGATAGAACTTAAGCCCAGAACAGGGGGTTTGAACATTGAAAGAACTTAAGCCCAGAACAGAGGGGCTTGTACATTGAAAGAACTTAAGTCCAGAACGGGGCTTGTACATTGAAATGATGGGCGGCCCAGTCATATACGAGTACATCGCGGTCCTCGGCCTTGGGATACTCGTCAAACATCTGTACGATGGTAGATAAGGTTCTTCCCCGGCATCGATGGTACAGGTAAAACAAGCAATATTGTCCGCACACGCTGCTGGTCAGGCTTTGCAACGTTTGACTGTTCCAACACCACGTCTCTGTGCCTTGATCCATGAAGTCTGTTAAATCGGGATGGAGGGGTGGCAGGCCGTACGGGTCAAAGTATTCGAAGCTAGAAGCCAACTGGCTTCATATTCTACATTAACCGCACTCCTCTACCACTTCTCACTGTTCTTTATGTAATGCTATGGACTATCAGTCTGAAACAAAATTATTATTATTTATTATTATTATTCGCCCTGCTGTTCTGTCAAGTACACGCCCACTCAATGTTCACCGGGGCGATCCATCGGGTCCGTGTTGAGAACGTAAGCAGCAGGATACATACGGTCTAATGGGAACACATCTCGAGCGAACACCCCTTGAAAGACCATACGTGTCTCTGGGTCATTCTCCAGCACGGTGGTTATCTGGTCTGTATGCATGTTAGGTGGAGAAGTCACACAGGACGTTGCGCGCCTTGTCCACTTCAATGATGTTGTCAAACTCGGCGTAGCAGATCACATTGACGGTGCTCCGGAGGGCTCGTGCAAAGTGGATTTCCAACCGTAAATTGCCTTGCTTGGCGAGGGCCAGCTGATGGTCGTTCTCTAAGGTGGGGGTCAGATCGAAACAGAACAACGTGTATCCGTTCGCGTAGTCCTCCCGACTGATCATATTCCCTTCGTCCTGGTTGATTTGACCGGTGGCTGTAAACAGGCTCTGATAGGCTCGAATGAAATTCCTGCGCCCAAAGTTCGGTGTTAAGGCCGTGGCTGGGACCTGTTGTCCATCCACATGCAGGGCCACAAAATTGATGCCGAAATGTTTAAAGTCAAACGGATTCTCTGGGTAGGCTCCGCTGAAACTGGTATTTTCCACACAGGCCAGGATCAATCGCTTGGGTAGTTCCCCCAGGAACAGGTTTTCTTTGTTGGCGCTCATATTTCCAGCAGACACAGAGAACACTTTGGTTTGCACACGTCGGATAGGGTACTGGGCTGGTTTTGTTTCCAGGCTTTGAGGTGTCCCAATTGAACGGCTGGATTCGGTTTCACTTTTCGGACATACAGGACTGCGTCTTGGATGACAATCTTATAGTCAGCTGCATCCCCGTCTACGTTAGTGGCCATCAAGGCGAAGGTCGGAGGCGCCCGTATCAGTCAGATTTTGATGGGGATCTTGGTCAAGAGATACCGGTCTTGCATGAAGATGTCTGCGTGCAGTCGACCCATGAGATCCACCGAGACGCCGTTCGCGGTCAAAGCCTTCCGTTTGTTATATCTCACATTGTCGTTCTCTACGCCCATGTGCTGGGCTGTGTCCTGGTAGAATAAAGCGGCTGTCAGTTGAGATTTTTTAGCCTCTCGCCCATGCGACAACAGCGTCACGATTATAGGCTCGATAGGGGTACGTGTTGGTCGAGTCACTGATGAGTTTGTCGCTGAGAAATATATCCACCTGTTGAAACATCGAGTGCAGCCAGAGATTCGTCGGGCCCACCGTTGCTTGGTCGACGATTCTGGAGCCATCTCCATTGACGATCTTGGCTTTCACATACAAGTATGTATGGGCTAAATCCACATAGGGCGTATCCGCATTACTGATGGTGAACTCGATGGGCCCTGTTTCGTTGCTGCTGGAGAGCGGGAGATGCTCCACCCATAATCTTTGTTGGGCACTGGTCTGTGTGGGTGGGACGGTCCACAAATCAAATTCACTGTTGATGGAGGGGCAGGACTCTGCGTGGATCAAGGACATGTTTTAAGAAAAGATATCCTGGGTCTTCGATGTGCGTCGTCGCTGGGTCGGTCGTCGACTGGTGCGTGGTCTCGGTGGTGCAGGTTTTTATTCCCTACGGTGCGTTGTGCTTTGGCCACTAAGACGCCTCCTGCTTCTTTGGCCCGCCGTTTCAAGGCTTCTTTGGGTGCCGTACCACCCAAGACATCACCGGCGACTTGCAGTCCACTGCGTACCGCTTGTTTGCCGATTGCTTTCACCCCACGCGTCACCAAGGGCAGGAACGTTTTGACGATGCTCCCGAGTATGTTCCCCAGTCCATGTCCTCGTTGCATGCGTGCACGACTAAAGACCGGAAGGCCACCGCCGGCCTGTTGGGCATAATAGTCCATATAGCTGCGTGCATCGCACTCGCAAGGCACCTTCATTATACAAAGTGAGGAGCACGTGCTTGTCGAAAATGAAGTGTCAGCACCACTTTCCCGCGTTCGAATGCCACCGGTCGTCCCGTGTCATCTCTTATATCCACCGTGATAGTGTTTGTCGGTTTGTCGTACGGGTAGGTAGAGCATGTGGGTGAAACTGTGGGTGACTTGATCTCCATACGTTTTTTTAATGGGCACCACCCGTAACAGAGGTGTGTTGATATCGCCCACGATGTGGTTGTCCACCACGTCCGAGTAGACGTAGAGTCCGTACATACCCGACTTCATATCCATCGGGATCTCGCCTTGGTGGGCGGTGGGACCAGCGAACGTCTGTAGATCGAAACCCAGCATTTGCTGTAGGATAGGACTCAGTACGACACTCGCGTTGGCGGTGACGATAAGCTGTGCCTTGTCGTTGTGTGCGTTGTAATCGAAGTCCACGTGATTCTTGAAGGGAAAGGATTTGATGGGTTTTGAAGTATTCCTGACCTCCCGTAGAGCCTTATAATGCAACAGTCTTGACAGCCCACCCATGAACTCCTTGGGAGTATCATATTGGCCTTCGGGGAGGGTGAGTCGGGTGTCTTTTCCTTCGTAGGTCACCTCGTACCACACTTCATTGGCTCGCACGTTGTACCACGAGTAAGGGTATTGGATATCCACGAGGCCACATTCCCAGCGCCAGGTAAATGTAACAGTTGCGGTAACTGGGTCACGTACTTGGCCAAGGTGTTGTCGGGAAACACATCCAGCGAACTGTTACTGGGTAGGGTGAGGTAAAACATGGCGACTGAGCTGTCCTGCTGCTGCTGTTGGTCTTAGTAGGTGTTCCAGGCCTTGGGCGGTTGTGTCCGGCGTCGTGTTCGTCGCGGTGACTTGTTACGTGTCACAGCTCTGGAGATGTGGGGTGTCCTGATCAAGGATGGTTTTTTAAAGGTCTGAAAAGAGGGTGCCCGTTGTGGTGGTGGTGTTTTGGGGGGTGACTCCGGTTCCCATTCGGATTCCCAAGAAGATAGTGGGCCACTCGGCGATTGCTGGGTTCGCTGCATAAAGGCCCAGCGGTGGGGGTTCCCCACCAATTCCTGTTGTACATGCATGTCTTTCAAGCCTTGAGCGAAGACCTCCCATCCTCGAGGATCCGTGTGCGACCTGCGTTTACGCCTCAGGTCATTCACTAAATCCGTCATGTGGGTCCCGGGGACCACCTGATTCTGTACCAGTAGTTCGCCTTTATCATTCCAAGTCATGTTAGGATTCTGTTTCATCCGTTGTAATACCAGGCCAGCTTGTTTCTTGAACGATGCAGGTATACTCTTCAGCACTTCGTCTTCCACCCACTGTGGGGCTGTGGGTGGTACCCCTGGTAATGGCGGCTGTTGGAGCGGTGCTGAGGTCGGCGGTGTGTCACGTGGTGGTGGTGGTGGTGGTGGGGTAGAGAGGGGTTTGTATTGGTCCATGAACGTCATGTACCGTTAAAGCGTCTCATTGTACCGTTGTACTTTCTCACTGTCGCTTAACCCCGGTCTCTGTAAGATCTGTTGCATCTCTCCATCGAGGGTGTTTATGGTCTTCACCGTAGGTGGGACAGGGTAGGGTGATTGGAGGTTTTGAAGGAACCGTGGTTCGACGAGGACCATTTTTTCGTGTGGTTCATTGTCGGCCGAAGAGTCCACCCAATACTGGACCCAACACGGAAGCGGCCAACGGTGCTAAGATGGCCCCGAGAAAGCCGCCTTTCTGTAACACCTTTTTCTGTTGTGTTTGAGGGACCCGCTTGTGGACTAGGGTTCGGAGACCTGTCTTATGCTTGGCCAACTTGGTCTTCTGAGCCGGAGTCAGTGGTACGTTGCCTTTTAACGGGTTGTACCCGATCTCGCACAGACAGCGTACAAGGTCAGGGTCCGCACCGCGTACAATGGTTCGGACCAACTCGGGTGGGGCCGTCTTCAATACACGGAGCGTGGGAGCGTGCTTCCGTACTCACGCAGACATCATGTACAACTAATGCTAGAACCCACAACTCTGCCCTTTTTATCTACCTCAGAGAACAGAGACAAAGTCAACCATGCTGTGGTATTAATTCTTTTTATTATCCCCATCATCAAACACACACTCCAGCTGGGGGAGCCACTGTGGGTGTGTTTACATTATTTTTGCATGTACACGTGGTGGGCGTCTCCGGGAAAGATGCCGGTCCGTAGTCGAAGGTGGTCGGGGGTGGCTTGCTTGAGGTCGAAGAGCAAGTACCCGTGCTGAGGGGTTGTCGCATCTTTGAAGGCTTCCAACGCAAACGGTGTGCGGCCGGGATACATCTGTCTCACCAGGTGCAGCAGTTGAGTGGTATCTCTCGGGTTTTTGAAGACCACCAGGTAGTGGGCATTTAAGCTGATATTCCGATGTTCTTTGTTTTTACTGAACAGATTCTGCACAATGTAGATGATGCTGAGCCGTCGATGGTGGCTGCCTTTGGTAAAGAGTTGGGTGACCCGCGCAACTGCTGTTTGTCCATAGCACCGTGGTCGAACGTGAAATGAAGGATGACGGTAGTGGTGTCTGGCTTTATAGTCGTTTCACCTGGTTGGCAGCGACCCAGGAATTGAAGGAACTTGCCATTTGACGAAATGAAACAGTTTACCACGCCGACGATCCGTTTTCAAAATCTGCTCCACCGTGTAGTAATGTTGCTGAATTTTTACGACAGGCTGTAATTCCGTCTCGTAAAACGTCCCTAGCAACGGTTCCCCTTGAAGATCTTCCAGTTCATAGACTCGCTGCTGTCGGGGTAGTCGCCGTTTAATCAGGAAGTGCTCATCGCTCCAGTTGGGCAAGTAACTTTTCTCAAATTGACCTTTGACTTTACTGATCCGTACAGGGTCCCCGACCTTATTCACCGCCTTCGTCGTTCGCTGCGATTGCCTGGGGTACAAGACACGCCGGACTTGGGCTTCATTGCGTTGGGTCACGGTAATGGGGGCTCTCTATATACTCCGGTGATAGGCTCGATTGTAACCACTCACAATTTTCGGGAGAACATCGATGTACCGCCTTGTATTCTTATAGGTGAAATATTTATACATGCGGCCTTTGAATGTCCTGTTGAACCTTTCCACCACGAAAGCTTTGGTCTCGTTGTACGTATGGAAGAAAAACACCTTCTGGGCTTTCAGAAACTGTTGGAACGGTCTGTTGAGGAATTACGTGCCTTCGTCGGTTTGCAAATACATGGGTTTGCGCCCGGTCTTGAAGATGTCCTTGAACGCCGCTCGCCCCCGTTTTCGTCCGGATGGGTACCACCCACGCATACTTCGACAGGATATCGATGCACCTCAAGATATACCGATTCCCATCGTTGTGTTTGGCAAAGGCGCTCATATCGACCAAATCCGCTTGCCGTTAGGCATCTAGTCCTCCCACGATGACCCGGTTCCGTAGAAAATGGCGACGGGCAGCTCGATGTAAGGTATAGGTGTCTTGTTTTCTTAACCAAACTCGGACTTGAGCACGTTGTATCCCCTGGGATTTGGCCGCTCGATAGAGAGCCGTCAATGCACTATAGGCCGCCGGACTGTCGGGACTGTAGTATAAGTTATCCAACACCTTCTCCCAGCTCTTCATGGTGACAAATGATGATGGACCCTGGCTCTATCGTTTATTTATACACGGGTATATCTTGGGCCGGAGTTTGTTTCTGATTTTCTTCGTTGGCTTCTGCCAGCACAGTGTCCATGGTAAATGACCAGTCCAACTCGTCTGATGACCGATCTTCCTCCGTAAGCACTTGATCCACATCTACCACGGCATCTTCCAATGCAGACCACAGATCAGGGTGAAGGGTAAAATGGACTGTACCCCCATCTAGCCGGGCCAATTGAGCAAAGAAGGGACCGCGTCGGATGTACACATCGTGACACAAGTGGATGAGATCGCCGTCCAGTTCACCAGACAACACCCGTTTGAATTTGGTCCAGCCCTCTCGGGACAGACGAATGTGAGCCGGGCACGGTTGTGTAGGGTCCGCATCACAGATGTCTCCCACCTCCTCCATGGTATCGACCTTATCCGCATAAACGTGCAGGAAGGTCTCGGGGGTCAAGCTGAGATACGCCCGTATTATATGCTCCGTCATGGTCAGTACGTGAATGGTACAAGATTTGACTGTCTCTCGTATTTATAGGGAGAACCCCGTGAGATCAAAGGATCGGGTGGTCATGTCACTGGGCTGACTGAGTCTAGCCGGATAATCAATGGCATCATCGTCTGCCTCCGCTTCATTGCTAGGTTTGGTAATTTTTTCATTGGGTTCTGCCGCCGCTTCACTCAGGGCACAAGCCCACTCCAACTGAACAGCTGACCGCTCGTCTGGTGTAAACAGCTGTCCACAGATCGGGGTCTAGGGTGGGGTCTTGTTAACGGCCCAGGCGTGGGAAGAAGGGTCTGTCGACGAGTATCGACAAACATGAACTTTATAATAACGTCATCTAGAATAATGGATACTATTATACCGTAACGTCGTCAATATAACGTTCTACCTTATAACGTAATGACGTCATGTCTGTGGTATATCTTTATGACGCTATGATAACGTAATCTGATTCTATTATGCGTAACGTTCCAGACTGCATGTGCTGTTGAAAACTAAGACGCTTTAACTGTCGATATCAATTTAGTTGCATTCAGTTGTTCATACGTGCTAGACGTATGCTATATTGTCTTCATGTATGTATCATAGTTTGGATAAATCCAATAGCAACTCATCAGATTCTTCAACTTGTCAATCCGTCATATACAACTATAATACACAACGAGAAGTACTACTCTGAGCTGAATCAATCCACCTAATCGATTGATTTAATCCTTCAACTATACGTTTCACGTCATTTTGGTGCCGTGACCAGGATGGATTTGACCAAGTTGAAAACCGTTCGTGCAGCACATCGCGGATCTGTTGCAGATTTACTGAGGAACTACGAGGAAGTTCAAGGAAATCCTTCCAATGTGGATTTCTGCCATTTATCTACTATACTGGAACTGTCATACGAAAAAAGGAAACTTCTACAGACATTCAACGAACAAATCGTTGAGTTGTCTGATATCGGCGATATTGAGGACGAAGTCACCCAAACCACTGAATACAACGTGACATTGAATACAAAGATTAAGCAACTGGAAGGGTTCTTGAAAATTCAGAGAGATCAACAACCTCCGCCGACACAGAGAACAAGAAGAGATAATTTACCACCAGAATTGCTACACTTCGATGAGAGGGACCACAACACGAATCACTCGGAGAGTCGATCGAATTTCAATCATGTCCAGAATAAGTTGCCGAAACTTACGCTCCCTACATTCAGCGGAGATATTCTCCAGTGGCAATCATTTTGGGATTCTTTCGAATCAACTATACATCTGAACTCTACATTATCAGATGTAGAAAAGTTCAGATACCTGAAGACCTTGTTACGGGATGACGCCGCTCAGTCCATCGCTGGATTTACGCTTACCAACGCCAACTACAGACAAGCTGTTAATTTACTCACCGAGCGATTCGGACAACCCCATAAGATTACGGAAGCCTACATCCAAGCTATGCTAGATTTACCAAGCCCAAGGAACAATGTTAACAGTTTGCGAGGCTATTAC
Source organism: Hanleya hanleyi (assembly GCA_036873755.1). Taxonomy (NCBI): domain Eukaryota; kingdom Metazoa; phylum Mollusca; class Polyplacophora; order Lepidopleurida; family Hanleyidae; genus Hanleya; species Hanleya hanleyi. The sequence continues at coordinate 43,116 of JAVTVY010019292.1, read as the reverse complement.
GATAGACTCGAATCTTACATTCGTGGATTAGAGGCTCTTGGTCAACACCAGGACACTTTCGGGATAATACTCATACCGATAATCTTTGGAAAATTACCAGATGAGATCAAGCAAAATCTTGCTCGACAACACGGAAATATCAGCTGGACTTTAAGCGAATTAAGGAAAGCTATACTTCACGAAGTCAGTATTCTTGAGATCGTTCGAAAACCCTCAACATTCGAATGTACCGGTACTGAAATACTTCCGACCACTGCGACATTCTTCACCGGGACAAAATCACATCTCAAGCCACCAAAGAAAGTAAACAACGACTTCAAACCCAAGGTATGTACGTTTTGCGAGGAATCACATTCATCAAATGACTGTACCAGAGTTCCTGATTATGAATCTCGCATGTCAATAGACGACAGAAATTGTGTTTCAATTGTCTGAAACCTCATCAAGTATCAGAATGTCGCTCGAAATACAGTTGCCGTAATTGCCATCAGAAACACCACACAAGTCTATGCAGAACCAATTCTAACCCATCTGCAATTACAACAAAGGAATTTTCCACATCCAAACCAGGCACATCTGTGAACGTAGTAAACAGTGATGCAGAGTCCTCCGTTCCAATACTCCACAGTGCAACTTTCACAGGGCAACAATCTACGGGAGTTTTACTCAAAACCGCTGTAGCACCTGTCTGGTTGGAACAAATTCAAGCCACTGCAAACATTCTTTTCGACGAAGGAGCGCAACGATCCTTCATCACAGAATCTCTCGCTAGGAAACTTCAACCGGTTCCTACTAGAACTGATACCATATCACTTTCAACATTTGGTGACACTAATAAAAATGTGCGCCATCTCAAGTTAGCCACAATCCACCTTGAAACGGGAAATGGTGAGAAATTACCATTAGAAGTTTTGATCGTTCCAGAGATTGCCGTTCCTCTAAGTAATCGACTCCGACAACAAATACGTGATTTAGCGTATCTCAAAGGTTTACGTTTAGCACATCCTGTGACGGAAGAGGACACATTCGAAATTTCACTACTAATTGGAGTTGATTACTACTGGGAGATCGTCCAGGATAAAGTCATTCGTGGAGATGGTCCAACCGCTGTCGAATCCAAGATAGGATATTTACTTTCGGGCCCACTCTCAAAGGAATCCAAGAACTTTTCATCAACTGTGCTAAACATTCTAACCTCCCATAAAATGGAAGAATTCAATCTGGAACGTTTCTGGGAATTGGAAGGTCTCGGAATTAGTACCCGAGAATCAGATGAGAACACCAAGAATATCCTAGAAACATATCAGGATAACTCTATCATTTTGCGTGATGGACAGTATCAGGCGAAATTGCCGTGGAAAGATGATCACCCTCCATTACCTACTAACTACAATGTCACACTTCGGAGAACACAAAATACAATAAAGAGACTTAGTCAAGAAACGAGTCTACTCGAGAAATATGGTGAAATTATTTCTGACCAGGAACGCCGTGACTTCATAGAGAAAGTTGACACAACCGTTTCTCCAAATCATCCAGTTCACTATATCCCTCATCATGCGGTCAAGAAAGACTCAACCACAACTCCGATTCGCATAGTGTATGATTGTAGTTGTCGACAATCTTCTGCTCATCCAAGTCTCAACGACTGTCTAGAAACTTTCCCATCAAATATAAATTGTTTGACAACGATCCTAATGAGGTTTCGACTCAACAAATTTGCATTGGCCACCGACATTGAAAAGGCATTTCTCCACGTCGGCTTAGATGAACAAGATCGTGACGTCACCAGATTTCTATGGCTTGAAAATCCTGACGACCCAAATAGTCCGTTATGCACCTATCGATTCAAGGCAGTTTTATTCGGAGCAACATGTTCACCGTTTATCCTCAATGCAACGCTATTGAAACACATGGATGAGAATGACGCTCAAGTTACTCAGTTATTGAAACGAGATCTATATGTCGACAACATTCTATCCAGCGTTCCCACAGAAAGTGACGCTTTAGACTACTTCCGAGAATCTCGTCAACTTATGTCTAAAGCTAGTTTCAATCTCCGTTCGTGGACGTCTAACAGTGTGGCTCTTCGTGATTTAGCCACTTCAGAAGGTGTGTTGGATACAGACGCACAGACCAAAATACTCGGAATGAGATGGAATGTACAAACGGACCATCTATCTTATCCATCTCGCAACCTCTCGGATGTACAGAAATCAATCATAACCAAGCGCGAAATTTTACAGCAAACATCCAGGGTGTACGACCCTCTTGGGTTTCTTAGTCCAGTTTCTGTGCGAGCGAAAATTCTAATGCAACTCCTTTGGGAACAGAAATTTGGATGGGATGAACCTTTACCTACAGAGATACGATCTTCCTGGATTGATTTGGCGGCTGATTTAGATAACGCTGCCGGATTGGAAATTCCAAGACACTACTTCTTCGACAAAACCGAACATGATGGAAACATTTCATTACACGTCTTTTGTGATGCCAGTCCAAAGGCATACGGCGCAGCTGTCTACATTTCCGATGGAATCCAAATCAGATTAGTGATAGCCAAAAACAGAGTTGCTCCATTGAAGCAAATAACTCTGCCCCAGCTAGAGTTAATGGCTGCAGTTGTTGGATCGCGCTTAGCCAACCACGTCATATCAGTTATTGACACCACAGATATTACATTGTGGTCAGACAGTCAAATGACTCTGCATTGGCTGCTATCTTCCAAACAACACAAGAAATGTTTCATCGCAAACAGAGTGAAGGAAATTCACGAACTGACGCAGTCACATACTTGGAGATATTGTCCAACAGATTCCAACCCAGCCGATTTGTTAACACGTGGAATAACAGCAACAGATTTCAAAGACAGTACTTTGTGGTTCAACGGACCAAAATGGCTCAGTGACAGTACTCAATGGCCCATATGGCATCCAGAAGAGGTGAAGACCCTGTCGACGATAGAAGTTACCGATCCTAACGAGTCCGAAGTCAAGTCATCTCCTGAAATATCAACACGGAATTCAACAGGTATACACAAATTGATTGATGTTAAAAATTTCAGTTCTTACACTCGTTTGCTCCACGTCACAGCAAACGTTCAACGTTTCATCTCCAACTGTAAGTGTGCCAAAACTAAGAGAAAGTCAGGTCCACTAACTACTACTGATTTGCAGCTTGCCGGGAAAACATGGATATTGGACTGTCAGAAGAAATCGTACCAAGCAGAAATAGCCAGTATGCGATCAGACTGTCCAAATCGTCTTCAGCTTGTAAGACAACTCAGATTATTCATCGACAAAGACGGAACAATTCGTTGCGGCGGGAGAATTCATAATGCGCCAGTGAGAGAAGAAGCCAAATTCCCATACCTGTTACCCACCCATCATGAACTTACTACCTTGATAGTGATGGATGCCCACGTCAGTCAATTACATGCGGGTCTGAATTCTACAGTGACTCTTATCCGTCAAACATTCTGGATTCCTTCAATTCGACAATGTGTCAAACGGATACTACGCAGATGTGTAACTTGCCGCAAAGTTATCGGAAGACCGTACTCGGCTCCGGACCCACCTCCTCTTCCGAAAATCAGATTACAAGAATCACCACCATTCAGTGTTACAGGAGTAGATTTCACTGGAGCATTATACGTTACAAACACTGATGGATCCGAATCTAAGGCATACATATGTCTCTTTACGTGTGCATCGACAAGAGCAGTTCATCTGGAAGTTGTTCCCGACCTACGAGAAGATTCCTTCTTACGAGCGTTTCGACGTTTTGTAAGCCGTAAATCTCTACCTAGGATTATGATTTCGGATAATGCATCAACTTATCTAGCTGCTTCAGAAACTCTATCTCGTTTGCTTCAATCTCCGTCACTGAAACAGTCACTCAGCAACCGTGGTACAGATTGGCAATTCATACCTAAACGAGCACCATGGTATGGAGGTTGGTGGGAACGTCTAATAGGACTGACAAAGAACTGTCTGAAAAAGGTTCTCGGTCGAACTCACATCAGTTTGGAAATGCTTCAAACTATTGTTACTGAAATCGAAGCTGTAATCAACGACAGACCTCTTACATATATGTCTACAGATATAGGAGATGCGGAACCCTTGACTCCTTCACATATTCTATACGGAAGAAGAATAACTTCATTACCTTATCCTCTCGTTGAGAATGATGAACTCCGTGAACCAGACTTTGGTGATCATACTACAATCAACAAACGAGTCAAACTACAAGCATTACTTATTCAAAGGTTTTGGTCCAGATGGAAACTTGAATATCTAACTTCCCTTAGGGAATTCCACCGTACATCTGGCAATAACAATCAAGTGATTCAAGTCGGTGATGTTGTCCAGATTCATGAAAATCATTCTCCTCGTGTAATGTGGAAATTAACTGTTGTTGAGGAACTGAACACGGGTAATGATGGGCTTGTTCGCTCAGCCAAAATTCGAACAAGTGTAGGACAAACGAATCGTCCGATAGTGAAACTGTTTCCTTTAGAAGTTACACATAACAGTAAACTAGTGTCGTCAGTAGATACTCTACCAAAACGAGTTGCTGCCATCAAGGCTAAGGAACGCATTAAAGGGTGGACAAAATGACATTTGATACTAATCAGTTAATGAAACTGATACTACAGTATACGTAAAATTCGTATTATTAACGCCATAAGTTCTTAAACTGTAATTGAACGTATTGGACATACAAATATGTGAACTGATATTTGTGCTAGCGCCAAATAATGCATATTATTGTTTTACGCATATTTTCTTCACACGTCAACATGTTAATGACTTTAATACGTATACAATACGTATATCTTTCGCGCCCCCAGAATGTCGACGAGTATCGACAAACATGAACTTTATAATAACGTCATCTAGAATAATGGATACTATTATACCGTAACGTCGTCAATATAACGTTCTACCTTATAACGTAATGACGTCATGTCTGTGGTATATCTTTATGACGCTATGATCACGTAATCTGATTCTATTATGCGTAACGTTCCAGACTGCATGTGCTGTTGAAAACTAAGACGCTTTAACTGTCGATATCAATTTAGTTGCATTCAGTTGTTCATACGTGCTAGACGTATGCTATATTGTCTTTATGTATATATCATAGTTTGGATAAATCCAATAGCAACTCATCAGATTCTTCAACTTGTCAATCCGTCATATACAACTATAATACACAACGAGAAGTACTACTCTGAGCTGAATCAATCCACCTAATCGATTGATTTAATCCTTCAACTATACGTTTCACGTCAGGGTCCACGGTATACGTAGATGGCATTGTCTATGTGGATGAGGTTTCCGTCGAGCTCACCACTCAACACTCGTTTAAATTTGGTCCAGGCGTCACGGTGTAGCGTAACCGTATTCGACACGGTCTTAGCGCGCGACCAGCAAACATCTCCACGGTCTTCCACGAGGGTGACTTTATCTTCATAGACGTGTAACCCCACCCGGGGTGTAAGGGGAAGGATGGCTCGTAGGACTGGTGACATGCTTGACCCAATGACGAACGGTGAATGACACACACTCTGTCTGACCTCGTATCTATTGTCAGGTCCAAATGTCAATGCCACAGCGCCAGGATCAATAGGGCACAGACCATTACTAGGCCAAACAGCCGTGGCTGGTTCCGGCGTGAGCGCTCGTGGTCCACAGCCCGAGCATCAAGAATGGCTGTCATAGTCCAGTAGTGGTGAGTGATGGCACACCTCTCCATCGAGTGCACTCTGTCGAGGACCGCTTCTGTGAACTCTTTCAGGATCTGGCGTCGCCCCTCGTTGTCGTCGCCATCTGAAAACATGGACCGAACCACTGCTCTGTAACCCGTGAGTGAATTAACCACGGTCTCATGCTGTAAAATGCGAGTCGCATAGGGATGGATGTCCGTCATGGCTCTGCAACCGTAGAAATGAAGGTGTGAGATCCAGAGCCACGTGTTTTATAGACCATGTCACACATGCGCGCCTAGACGTAGCTCTACGGGTGTAGTCCGTGATACGTACTATTCTGATTGGTTAGTGCAAAAAGAGAGCAACAACAAGAAAGATTACAGCGCCGGAGGCGCTCCTGGATCCCCTGGAAAATCTTTTCCACGTCTCATGGTATAGCTCCGGTGAGGCAGGCTCAGGCTGGTGATGCTCAGGCAAGTAGCTCCTCTCGTCAGATAGGCTCAGTCTGGTCAGGCATGCTCAGGCTGGTCAGGCCAATGAATGCAGCAATGCCCTAAATATTCCCACTTTTACACACCTACATAGAAGTACCCGGATGTAGGCGCGGACGTAGGCGAAAGCCTTCTAGTACCCGGATGTAGGCGCAGACGTGAGCGAAATTCTAGTACCCGTCCATTGGTTCTTTTATCGATCGCTCATTGGCTCTTTTTCTCGACAGTTGATTGGTCCAAATCGACCTGCCCATCCTTCCCAGGTTAATTCACAATCCCCTTTTTGTGTTCAAGCTCTGTATATCGATGCCGCAACATTGTTGCCGAACCTTGCCGAAAGGGAGACCTTTTGACCTGGATGTGACCTTTGACCTTTTGACCCGACATTCATCCGCGCACTTCCGGTGATGCCGCGCACTTCCGGATAACCCGCGCGGCCGGGATTGGCGCGCGCGCGCTGCGGCCGGGGCGGGGCGGGGCGGGGCCGGGTTCACATCCGGACCCTACGTCTAAGGGGAACATTGGAACTCTTCTGTGTTCGAAGGTAGTTTTAGTGAAACCCGGAAGTGACGTCTGTGCGCAGAACCCACACCACCACCACCCAACCCCAACCAGTGACCCCTAGTGGTGGGTCACACACACACACACACACACACACTCCCACGCATCCCCCAACATGTCTGTTTTCTATACTACGACCAGACTGCGCATGCACAGACCCTTGAACACGGACGAACCCTGAGGCCAATCGGATGCTGCTTCACAAGAGCTTCAACATAAGACCTCATACGACTCCATAGGACCCATAGTGACCCATGTCGGCGCCAAAATGTCTATTTCCATACACTTTCTCTACTGCGCATGCGCAGAATCACGTCAGTTCCACGTCACACCCACCCCGTCCGATACTCCCTCACGACTGCTTTACATTGATACCTCACTCGACCCCATCAGACCATTAGGGGCCTACCTAAACCCCAACACGTCTATTTCTATACTACGGCCAGAGTGCGCATGCGCAGACTATTGACAACGAACGACACACTATCCCAGGTGGATGCTCCCTCACGACAGCTTCAAAATAAGACCTCGTACGACACCATAGGATCATTAGGGGCTCACCTAAACCCTAAAACGTATATTTCCACACCCTTTTCTCAGAATTCCCTGTCTGCGCATGCGCAGAATGTGGACAACTGCCGAGACCCTAGTCCAATCGGCTGCCCCCTCACATAGGCTTCACATTGATACCTCACTCAACTCCATCGGCTCATTAGGGGCTCACCTACATCCCAAAACGTCTATTTTCATACACTTTCTCTATTGCGCATGCGCAGAATGACGATATTCCGACCCCACATCCATCCAGTGGGATACCCCCTCACATAGGCTTCACATTGATACCTCACTCGACCCCATCGGTCCATTAGGGACCCACCTAGACCCAAAACGTATATTTCCATACACTTGGTCTACCGCGCATGCGCAGAATAACCATATTCCAACCCAACACCCAGCCCATCGGATGCCCCCTCGCATAGGCTTCACATTGATACCTCACTCGACCCCATCGGTCCATTAGTGGCTCCCCTAGATCCCAACACGGCTATTTCCATACCCTTGGTCTACCGAGCATGCGCAGAATAACCATATTCCAACCCCACACCCAGACCATCGGATGCCCCCTCACATATGCTTCACATTGATACCTCACTGGACTCCATCGGACCACTAGGGGCTCCCCTAGACCCCAAAACGTCTATTTCCATACCCTTGGTCTACCGCGCATGCGCAGAATGACGATATTTCAACCCCACACCCACCCCATTGGATGCCCCTTCACGAATGCTTCACATTGATACCTCATACGACCCAATCGGTACACTAGGGACCCCTCTCGCCCCCTTTGGGGATCTCCGTGTCTCTTCCAGAAGAAACACGGTGACCTCACCTAGGAGACACGGACCTGACCGAAGAAACACGAAGATCAATGAACGACATTGTGGAAAAAACCCACAACGGACGTACCCGAAAAGACACGGAGGTGAACGACATTGTGAAAAAACTCCACAGACAGGTCAGTACATATCCTATCATGATCACAGGTCACGCTCCATTCACCCAGACCGGAAGTGACGTCATACCTACAAGAGCGCCCCCTGGCAGAAAAAAGGGAACCAAGAGTTACCTCCCTGGAAAATACGACCTGAAATACTGTCTACCTACTACTAGTGGGACAATAGTAGTCAAATGTTGAAATTTACTTTCACCCCAAAATACTATTAAAGTGCATTATTTTGTTTCCTAGATAGTAGTAATTGCTAATACTAACGGATGTGATCAGTTTTGCTAGCAATTTCAAAGTCAAATGCTTTCGTTGGCATGAGAATCACACAAAATATTTTTTCCCTCAAATTTGACCTCTAGGAAATATTTTATGTGAAGCAGGAGTGTAAAATTTTGCGACTAACTTAACCATCGCTGTTGAATTTTCCAAACTTCTATGAAACATATTAGTATATACTTGATTTATAATATATTTTGATTATTGTCCCACCACACCCCAGTGGTTGTCCCAGTGCACGCATATCTCGGGTAAACTGGGACACTTTTTTTTTTTACTTTTTGAAAATGATTTTTGGAGAAAGATATAATAGATATTTAAAAAAAAATTGTATGATTATGTCATACTAAATAACTAGAGCAGAGAAGGTGATTCACAGAGCAGAGATTTTTGCAAAAAGGTGAAAAATGTCCCAGTGTACCCTAATCTCCCCTAAGCATCGCATAACCGACACATTCGACGATCTTACTGATTTCCAGGCTTAATTTTTCCTAGTAAGATTTTCTGTACACTTGGTGTGAATGCTCTGTAATCTTATCTCCGCTGTTAAGACTTCCTACACCACCGGCGTTGTGGTCTGGACTTTGTGAGCCTTGTACATAGTGTAGTTGAGAAAGATAATCATGGATGTATATACGCCACATTAATTGCTCGGCTTCTCGGAAAGAGGAGATGAGTTGTTTTCAGTTTTGCCTTCCTCATCTATTCTTTTCTGCGAAAGATATGCCACATTGAATTGTCCCCATTAGACAGAATGTCATTTAAACTTCTCCTCTTTGAGATTTTTAGCCTGGTCAGTTATGTCTGTTTGGCATTTCTCTTCCATTTTGCTTCGAGGCTGACAGGTCACATTGAGTTACAACCCTAGGTTACATATCGATAGAATGTTATTTCCCAAGATTCACCATTGACTTTTATTCCTGTCAAATACGCCAGTTTGATTTTCCTCCCATTTTCTCTCCACACTGATTTGTCCCCCTTGAAGTTAGACGAAATGTCATTTCTGATTTTCACTTTTTAGGGCATATATGTCAGTTTGGTATATCTCTCCCATTTTACTTCGAGACAAGACATATAAAGTAGTCCTAGAATGTAGTTTGCCAAATTCACTCTTGCATTTTAGTCATGTCAGATATGCCAGTTTGATTTTCCACCCGTTTTCTCTCTCTTGAATACTGGTATTTAGATATGTCATATGACCCCGATGATTTTCTCTCCTATTTTACTCTGCGATGGGTATGCCACATTGGGTTGTCCCCCTTAAATAGATGGAATGTTATTTCTAATTTTCTCTTCTTTGAGTTTTGTGGTCATGGCAGATACTCAAATTTGATATTTCTCTTTGAATTATTAGGTACATGCCATTCACTTATGCATTTTCTAGGTCAAACAAGTGCATGCTTAAAGTGTATAGTTTGTCTAACATAAGGGGGACTACTGAATATGGCTTGTCTGTCTCGAAGCATAATTGGAGAGCAATACCAAACTGGTGTATCTGACATGACTGTAAATATAAGGGAGAAAATTAGAAACAACATTCCATCTACATAAAGGGGTAGATGTAGCGTGCCCTTCACAGAGTAAATGGGAGGACTGATCTGACACATCAATTTACAGAAAAAACAGTCGTCCCCCTTGAGTATGTAAAATGTAATTTCCCAAGATTTACTCTTAACTTTTATGCATGTCTGATATGCCAGTTTGACTATCCTCTAATATTTCCTTCATATTGAGTTGTCACCCCTCTAGTTTTCTCTCCTTTCAAATTTATGGCATGTCAGATATAGCATGCCATTTTGAGTAGTCCCCCTTGGGTAAATAGAATGTAATTTCCAAAATTCATTCCTGAATACTAGTCATGTCAGATACGCCAGTTTGATTTTCCTCCCGTTTTCTCTCTCTCGAATACCTGGTATTTAGATAAATATGTCGATGGAATTCCGCTCCCATTTTACTCTGCGAAAGATATATCACATTGGGTTGTCCCCCTTAGGAAGATGGAATGTCATTTCGAATTTTCTTCCCTATTAGTTTCTGGTCATGGCAGATACACCAGTTTGATAATTCTCTTCCAAGCGTTGTTGAGTGCGCCTTCTTTGATAGATAGATTGTCATTTCCCAAGATAATCATGTCAGATGTGTCAGTTTGGTATTTCTATCCAATTTTGCTTCGAGACAGACAAGCCATATTGAGTAGTCCCCCTTGAGTTAGACAAACTATACACTTTAAGCATGAACTTGTTTGACCTAGAAAATGCCTAAGTGAATTTTTTCGTCTTTGAATTATTAGGTACATGCCATTCCTTTATAGTTTTTCAAGGTTAAACAAGTGCATGCGTAAAGTGTATAGTTTTGTATGGCTCGTCTGTCTCGAAGGAAAATAAGAGAGAAATACCAAACTGGTGTATCTGACATGAATAAAAATAAGGACAGAAAATTAGAAATGGCATTCCATATACCTAAGAGGGACAACTGGATGTGACAAGTCCTCCACAGGGTAAATAGGAGGAGAAAACCAAACTGACCTATCAGTTTACCGGATATTCAAAGAAGGGAAAATGACATATCTGATATGACTAAAATTGAATCTAAGCTTGAATTATTTTCTATCTGCCAAAGGCGAACTTCTGAATATGGCTTGTCTGTCTTGATGGAAAATGAGAGAGAAATACCAAACTGGCGTATCTGACATGGCTAGAAAGTTCAAAGAAGAGAGTATTACAGATGACATCTGCGTAAGGGGAACAACTCACTGTGGCGTTTGCTCTGCCGGGTAAAATCGGAGAGATAGAAAGAACTGACCTATCTGACATATAAAGATATTCAAAAGATGGAAAATAGAAGGAAAATCAAAGTGGCATATCTGACATGACTAAAAATTCAACAGTGGGGAAATGAGATTTTATCAACCCAAGAAATACCAAACTTGCATATCTGACATGATTGAAGGCTGAATCTTGGGAAATTATATTTTGTATACCCAAGGGGAGACGACTAATTATGACCTGTCTCACTTTGGCTTTATCACAAGAGAAAGTTAGGGAAGCAACTCCATGTTGCGTAGTAAAATAGAAGAGGAAGACCTTAAATCCAAAAGAGAGAAAATGAAAGCGAAATCAACGTCTTGAAAATTCAAGACTGCATCTTGGAAAATAGCATATCTGACATGACTAAAAATTAAAAGTACATCTGGGATAATGATGTTATATCAATCCAGTGGGGACTATTCAGTATTCAACATGGCTAAATATGGAGGCGACATTCCATCTAGCTGAGGGGCGCAACTTGATGTGGTGTAATTCTTCGCAGAGTGAAATAGAAGTGAAACTGGCATGGTCATCTGCTATGAGAGTGATCAGAAATATTAAACATGTGCGACTCAGCAAAAAATTCCACAGAAAACATTGAAAATGAGTTACAGATTCCAATGATAGGTTCAGAGACTGATCTTCCGTGATCCCCTACATGAAGGAATGGCCATGTTACATTCGGTGATAGTGCCCATCGCCGATTAGCGGTATTCATCGCCTGGTCGATAATGGCAGTATTTGGCGCAGGTGGTACGTCTAAAGGCTGGTTCAGGAAGGTGGCGGGTTTGGTCTCATGCCCGGTTTGGTGTTCATAGAGATCAGGTCCCACGTCGATGCCTAATCGTTCAATCGCGATAGCGGGGTTCATTGCAGCATCGATAACTGCGTCATAGCTATCGATCTGTTGATGGCAGTCTGACGCCGTGTAAGTGGTGATGATGTAAAATCGTTGACAATATGGCTGATAGCGACGGTATACCCAGACTGGTCATTTTGGGTGTACACTACCGGCGTAGTATAATAAAGATTCATGGTGCTGCGTGACATGATTTCGCCGGAACTTGAAAGAAGTGAATAAAGATCTCGAAAACGAGCCATCCACCGGGGACTTTCCACGGGGATGCACGTTTAAATTTCCCCGGCGTTTGACGATACATAACTTTGCAATACCCTGGGAAACTTTCTTCCAGCGCAGTATAATGTAAGCTCCTGGAATATAAGTAAAGGGCGTGGAGTCGGGCAAGGCTAAGTTTAGGAGATACTGGGCGGGGCAATATTATAATGATGGATTTAATACCCCGAGTGTAAATATGCTGTGGTGGGGGAGAGGGCAAGTTGTGCGCAATGGAAACGAAGGATTCTTGACCTTTGACCTCTGTCCTTGTGGCAAGCTGTGGCGGGGTCAGAGATCATTGAATAAAATTCCGGCCACGTTACTGGAAATGACCTTCAGGATAAGACGGCGCTTGTCTTGGGAATCAGGAGTCAACAGGTCTCAACAGGTTTTGGGGGAATTTTCGACTTGAAAACCAGCTGCGTCAATAGGTGGCGCAATGAAAAAGCCTTCTTGAGCTAGTTATTAAAGGCGGAATTCTGGTGCTTTCATATGTCGACGACTTGGTTAGCGAAGATGGGAGATTATACTGTATGCTAACTTCAAGGTGTCAAGTTCGACATTCATGGTACAACATAAGTAACAGTTATATTTAAAAAGCGTTCCAAAATTTTATTTCGTGCTCTGCAATATTACACTTTTAACTGAGTCATATATTATCAAATTATATACACAAGTACAAAGATATTATATCTCTTAAAAAAGGACTGAACATAATGGTCTACTGGACGATGTCGGCAGTACTTCTTTCTGCAGAAAACTGTCTTTCGAATCAAACAAGTGTACATATGTTCGTTCTTGTAGCACTACTTTCCGACGGGTGGTGGTTCTCCGGCTTCCTCCTCCATTCAAACTGGCTGTCACCATATTGGTGAAATAACCTTGAGTGTGACAGTAAACCAAATCTCCCCGCCTCTTGTAGGACTGAAAAATGATAGCAGTTCCTTAACCATGGTGAGAAAGCGTGTGGGTAGTACGGGACAGGAGGTGCCACCGCATCAATGCTTACCATTTGTCTTCTTTGGATTTGTTTTCTCCGTTTTTAAAGAAGTAGGGTGAATAGTTTCTCTATATACCAGTTTCATCTACTGAGCAATTCTATTTATAGAAGAGCTCTTTATTGAAGATATTTATAAATTGTTATTATACGCAGCTATCACAAAAAAAATGTCAGTTAATACATGTAATGGTCGAAAGTTTTGACATAAATATAGCACTAAATAATGACTAGATGTACCGGGTACACCAATGAATAATATTAGAGGGCTATGAAAAAGGAAATTGCCATTTTTCCCGGAAAATAAACAACATAAACACACATATTCACAGTTTCATGTTGAATATCGTACAAATTCTGAAAAACTCGTTTGGTATTACATACATTTTAGGTGTTATGTGAATTTCCAATGTTTGCCATGTACCCAAACGCAGATACCGACCGATACGGGTGTTCAATACCGTCTCTTTCCATCACATTTCCAGTGTCAGGAGTAACGTGCAGGCTGAACGAACTGGCTGAATATTTTCGTCTCATATGATCACACAAACCATATATATAGTGTGTGATATTAAAACACAATTATATGGAATGCTGAGTCGCTTCTATCCCTTCATCCATCCATTGATACGTGGAACTGGGTGTTTTGCATATTGTCCACATCGATGACAGAACCACTAGAAGTTTGCCATGCCGTTGACCAAATTGGCAGGGTACCTATGCTTGTTTATATGACCTAGTCACTCTCACAGCGCTCCCGTGCCCACGCAGTGTTCTTCAAAATTAAAGTTCTACCATCTTCGGTGTGCCGTCTTGGTTAGAGTATCGTGAATTAAATTTACAACTATTACAATAAAATTCCGAAACCAAAGCGACAGCACAAATGGCCGGATGGGGATGTACAGATTCTTGAATTCATCCCCAGTAAAGAGCCTTACCCGAGGCAACATTTGAGAGCGACTGTTTGCTGAGATAGTATACGTCAGTTTAACTTTGATATCAGTCCATTGAGTAGGTTGGGTGTTCTCATCCATCCACCTCCTGTCAGAATTGTCACTACATCTGGTCTAAACGGTCTCTACATTTGTGTGTCAGTGACCTCTACTTCCGCTATGTTCTCTACTTCTGATGGAAAACTCTCTGTCTCTCTCTCTCTCTTTCTCTTTCTCTCTGGGTGAAGCTCTCCACGAATCATTTCGAATCTGGATGTTTCTTCAAACAGATTGAGTGAGGTTTTCAAACAGGCCTGGAATCATGGCTTATCAAATCCTTACGCGACTGTGTCCTATGATGCGTATTGTTGTTCCCGACGCCGTTGTGTTGGTTCACTGACTCTTCTACCGAAACAGTTTCATAATCTGTGCCGCATCTGTTGAGCAAACCTTGCCATGTAATCCCTGTCGGACTTACTGGTTGTCTCTTAAATGAGTAGTATAGGTTGAAATTTTTAGCAATGACTGGAATAGGCAGGCTAATCAGAATAAGGCCTGATAGGGCACAGAGACTACCCACGACGTACCCGAAACTGGATTTAGGATATATATCCCCGTACCCCACCGTTGTTATGGTGATCAGACTCCACCACAGGCCCTGGAAAACGTCGGTAAACATGTTGTCATTCGTAATCTCTGCCAAGAATATCGCGTTGGAAAAGAAAACCAAAGCTAGCAACAAGAGAATCACCAACAACAACAGTTCCCTTGCACTGGCTTTCAAAGACAGGACAAGTATGACGAATGGTCTATAGTTCCTGGCGACCAGAAAGAGCCGACAGACTCGAAAAGCGATGAAGCCTTGTAGGATCAAGAGAGCGGGGGTATTCTCTTCTTTTGTCCACAGTGTTCTGTCCGTCCAGACTAAGATGCTGAGGATGGATAATGGGACTATATACAGCAGATCAGAAATGGCCTGGAATGATTTGATGAACTTTCTCTTTCTCGGACACGACACAACTTTGAAGATGAATTCCAAAAGGAAGAAAAGCAAGCACGCGAAGTCGAAGTAGAATATGGCCGGATGTTCTTTAGTGGTCATCATGCGTACTAGTTTTGGATGTTTGGGACTACCAGTTCCGGTCACGTTACGGTTAATGGCGGTGTCATTGTGCTGGGGTATGTCCACTCTGAATGCTGGTAAGGTTCCAAGCATATATGTAAACACGTTCAGCAAAATCACGAGACTGGTGACGATGGCGTATATCTGAAAACGAAAAATAGGATCTATGATATAGTCAGAGGAAAAATATCGATCACAAAATGTAATAGAAATGTTAGCCATATGTGAGGGATCTAACGAAAGTACATTCTTTTAAAAAAGAAATATATCGTCCAAGAAATACCTTCCCACAATGGAACCTTTTGTGAGACCATAAGAGCTCTCAACATACCGTTCATAACAGAGCGTTCATGGTAGAATATATTTTTATAGCTTGTGGAGTTTCAGTTTTAAGCTTTCGAACGAAATCTATAGCCAGAGTGGGTAATTCATAATGCGTTATGCCTATGTGAGATGACTCAGAGCATCACATTCTGAAGGAGCATGGACAGATTTTTTTTGGATAATTAAAATATTCAATGGTGTAAGGTTGCGCCAAAAATTGTCCTGCTTGGACAGAAGCATCGGTGCATCGACCCCTCAGCCTTACAAAAATCATTATGTTTGTTCAAGGATTTGGGACACTGGGATCAGGCTTCGCCGAGACACTAGCCAATGTACCAAATACGTTCCCAACATTCTGAGATAAGCCTATGGCCAGACAAATATGTATGACAACATGTATTAAAGTTGGGAAAAAGGACGATAACTCCGAGTTTGGACACAGTTATGGGTTCCAACTCAATTATGAACCAGCGCAGTTATGAGCATTGGCTCCCATTTCTTGCGCTGCGTTCATAAAAGTCAGCCAAACTACACTCTTTGCAGGAGACAGTAAAAGCTGACAACTCGACGAAATTTCAGCATTAAATAATGATTATTTATATAATTAAAACGAATTTGAGGAGAATATGACTTACTTCTTGCTTCAAATTATGTCGGCGAGTAAAAGCTTTCAGCTACAAAAATCGGTGGAAAATGTCGAAATTTACATTTGCTTATCACACAAACTGTTGACTTCATTTTGCGGCAGTCGATTTCATGGAGACATTACGCGACTGCAAATTGGTGGAAATTAGCAAGACGATGCATGAGATTCTATGGTCACTCCGGCCCTCGTTTGAGCTGTTGGGGTTGCCAACAAATCTGTAACGATCTCTCGTGATACAGTTTCTTAAAACAATATAAATTTCGCTCAATGGAACAACTAATGCTGGTGTATTTTATCAAGTGTAAATTTAGATCAAAATTTTCCGTCGTTTTTTCATCAGAAAATCGATTTATTCTCAGCGTGATCATAACAGCGCGCTTACTTTCGGTTTAGACCATCTGGAGCCACTCTTAATTTTTGCTAGTGCGCGTGCGCCTGGCGTTCCTTTCGTCAAGAAAACTGCGCATTCCGTTTTAGGGAGTAGCAAATTTCTGACGGGAAATTTTAGTTTGAATAGCAAAATATCTTCGAATACACTGGCAGATACAAAAATGATGTAAAATAGGTCCATATAATCAGGGCAGGAGGGGAGGGTAGATTAAGGGAGGGTAGGTTAGTGGTGGGTAGAAGAGGGCAGGGATGGGGAGAGGAGTGGAGCAGTGTACATCCCCATCCGATTTTTAGTCCTATAGGGCCTATTTTAACGTAACTACTCATTTGAAAAAAATCATGTACAAGTAAACATCTCCATTAGAATTCTCCATTCTTTTACATTTTTATTCTTTTTATATTCAAAGTCAGTCAAGAAAAATTCTTGGGCCCATAAATTTACTCCTCATGGTATGTCAATATCTTTGAATGTGAGTTTTCACCGCCTTTATGTTAATTTACGCATCGTGTTGATTGTACTACGAACAATTAGTAAGGGCATTGTATGATCCGCAAATTTAAAAAAAAACGTGAATACCCCGTTTTCCTCCCCATGCAGCACATCAAATTGAGTTTAAAGGACGTGGCACTGGTTAATGCCAAAATGAAATATCACGTCCGAAAGGAATTTTTCAGTTGGCGTAAGTATATTATCTTGTCTTATGCTCTGGTTTTAATAACATCATCTTGAAGTAGTCGATTTTTGCAAAATCGTCAATTTTGAGGGGAATACAGCAGACTTTTCTCTCCGTAAACATATGAAGCCAGTCCAGAACCAAAACCGTGTTTGGGCAACAACAAACTATTGACACGGTCATTATTTCGGGGTTAAGTTTATTTTGATTCCTAACAGGCTTCATAAGTTTACAGAGACAAAAGTGTGCTGTTTTCACCTCAAAAATAGACGATTTTGTGCAAATCCACTACTTCAAGATTCTGTAAGACACAGGGCCTGAAAAATATTTAGAGCATAAGACAAGATAATATACTTCACGCTAACTGAAAAGGTTCTTTCGTATGTGATATTTCATTTTGGCACTTCAAACCGCTTCAAAATATCATTAAACCGCGCCAGGTCCTGTAGACTTAAGCGTTCGCTTTTTGGAGGATGTGGATGACATTCTCCCACCCATTATTACCTCGCAATCGTGACTTTGTATTACAATCAGATTCGACAGCATTCGTTTTGGCATTTGAGGTTGTTAAAAATGTGAAATTATTGCTAAAATATAACTGGAATGCCTAAAATGAGCACTGAGTGTATACATTTGTACATGAAGCTCCAGACCTAACAAATATGAAAACTCCTTTATGTGTTACGTTAACTTCTGTAATTCTGCACAAACAGCTTTGTTTATAGTGTTAATGCCCAGATTCAAAACTGACGTTTGAAATTAGGCTTCCTTTTTTTGGGGGGTTTTTTTCTTCTTTTTTTTTGTACATTTTAGTATGGATGTGTGATTTTTTTTTTAAATGTATCTAAAATATGACACCTTGAACCAAAACGAATCTAATGCTTTCAAAGTCACCTTATCTGCCGTGATGTTATATCGAAATATTATTTTGTTCCAATGTGTCATAATTTATATATACTTAAAGATCCATGCTAAAATGTATATAAAAAGCAATAAACTATACAACCCCCATTCAAACATTACGTTGCTTTTAACTGCGAGAGTTTACAGTATAAATCTTGTGTATTTTATCTCTGTGAAATAAATTTTTGTGCAGAATTGAAAAAAAAAAATGGCATCATTAATATCTGAGGGAGATTTTCTATGTAAGCTTCACTTCTCCTTTAGATTTCAGCCATATTCCAGTTTAGGCTATTTAATTTTTTTTACAGATTTACATGAGTGCAAAATATATAATTACCCTAAATTACCTTGGCTGGCTTGGAGGAGCGGGTGTCTTCAAGAAACGACCAAATTCTTCTAATCCAGTACCTCTGTCGCATGTCTTCCATTTCCGGGTTCTGTGAGCCTTGATTCATGCCCATAAATTCTTCACTCAACGTTTTGTATTTCTGTAACTGTCCTGTGGACTTGGCATAAATTTGCCAACAACACGCAGAGATACAAGATTCGGAAAGTCCCCAATATTCCAATTCCGCCTTGATGGCCACTGTACAGACACCTTTGGGCAGGTGGAGATCTCCTGTGCGGTAATAATCGAGAATATAATCGAAGAGGAGAGGGTTCCGGTCAAAGAAATACTCCTTCCCTTCGGCTCTACAATCTTCGGGTACTTCCGTAATGGAGAATAAACGGGTGTTTGGGATATTCTTTAGTGTTGCGTACGATGTTTGGTACCTGCTACCGCCAACGTTTATCGAAACGATCAGCCCATCATTAGTGCATTGCTCTACGTTTGGGACGTCTGGCAAAACTGTTCGTAGACGAATGTCATTGCTGCTAAATCCGAGATTTTCCATGTTTAATCCCAACAGGCACAGTGTTTTCCCACTCGGCGAGGGCTGTTTTCAGACTAAACCCAAGTGAACATATGATTGTATTTTAAAGTTATAGCTCTTTCTAATATAAAGCTTTTCCACAGACTGAAATTGATCAAAAGCACCGCATTGAAGGGATGATTGAGGCCCTAGATCATACCCATTTTTGTTTTAGAATACTAATTTGTACATGTAGACAAAGACCCAGAATTATGAAACACGTGTTACCGGTGATCACACACATAGAACAGGGACCAGCTGTGACTCTATATGTTATTTTATAGCAAAAGCAAACAAACCTTGGCGGAAATGCAGAGCACCGCGATGTGTTTGTACTTTTATTATTTATGATTGCTAGGGTTCACCTTATTTTTAGACGATACCGACCTGTACGTGAAACTCATATTATATCATTACGTATTTACAGAAGCTCCACCTTTGTTTGGAGGGAGCGTCCACCTCGCAATCATCATTGACCAAACATGTATGAAACAAACAAATGAGTATGAACTAGTGTGGGCATAACTCATCACATAACAGTAGATTCATATAATATTATTTTTGATATAGATATAGAAATACATAGCTCTTACGTCCGAGCCAATCCGCCCTACACGAGAAGGTACAAGTTATCGCAATATTTTTAAATATTTCTGGTTTAAACACTCAAATTTTCAGATGCATTCATAATATGAAAATTTGTTCACCTTGTTTAATCCTCATACGATCCGATCATTTCTGTAATACACCATTTTCTACAGAAACGCCACAGAACACTATTAATATGGAACTTTGTATTTCGTCTACAGTTATTTGTACAGACAAAAAGTAAGAAGAAAGTAAAGTGCAGTGTGCCACTTCGATGCCACTACGAGAAAATAAGACTCGATGTTTTAAAGACGTCGACCATTATTAATAATAGAGCTTTTTAAAATAATTCAGTAGTTCTTTCGTTAATTCATTGTAAGAAGAAAGTATAGATGTTGAAATTTAATGCAACTTGTTTTTCGATGAAACTGCGAAGAAATAAGATCCGATGTTTCAGGGCAATAAATTTCGGGTTTTCGCCTTACGCTTCAGGAGGAGGAGGCTTGTGTTCCATGCTCGGTCGTGAATATCAATTTACAAGAAAAACAACGCGGAATTTTGGAGCGTTAAAAGTGGGGTAATATATAGTAATTTCCTCTCCCCTAATTAGGGATTTCTGTACAACCTGGAAACATATATTGGCATTTCAAACACGGCTGAATGATTAAACCGTCTTACCGTACGTATCCAAATGAGGGAATACAATTCCCAATGGGTGGACGTTATCTGGCCGGAAGGGGGATTATCATTATGGTCAAAGCTTCCGCGGTAGCTCCGGAACGCTGTGAACAAGAGAGCTGCAATTTTTTGAATTTTCTGACTTTACCGCGAATCTTATTGGCGTCATTTATCTTATTGTCTAAATTCATAATCCAACAGATGATGAAAAAATCTAACATGCACTTTTCTGTTCAATTTTCGCATTTTTCTTGCCAAAAATGGCATAAAAGTAATTTATTTTGCCAAAACTAATTATTTTCTCTGTCATATTAATTAGTTTTTGTGAGAAAATATTGAAAAACAAAACAAATGGAAAGATCGGTCAAAAAATATGCGAAAGTTGGCTTCCGACATGATCACATCACTGTGGCGTCATCATAATGGCTATGTTGGGTATTTTTTTATTTTTTTTTACACTTTCTACCCAAAGCGGTAACGAAAATAAACAGGGGGACCCAAATGCCCCCCCCCCGCCCCCCCCCCCCATCCTCCCCGACCCAGGCTGTGGTATACCCCAAATCGCCCAGGCCTAATATGATTAAGTTGGTAAATGTGTTTGCTGGTTTCAAATGGAGCAAAGGGGCTAAAATTCCTAACGGACGTTTCCATTTGCACCGGTATGGTTTCAAAACGTATGTTTTCTGAACATGTCGGGTTCAGAACAACTCTATAGAACTGGATTATCTTGTATATCGCTCTTAAGGTAGAATAATATCAAATTCGATAGATTATTTCAATGAACAGTAGATGGAACAGATGTAGCCCAGTTCCATTAATCTTTTTCGAAATCGATGATTATCTCGACATATTACATAAAGTACTAGTTTGATCTGGGATATCAAACAGAGCGATTTGGTGTAAACTTTCTATACTTACAGCGAGCACAAAACTGACAGATGTGACATTACAAGA
The DNA here is from genome assembly GCA_036873755.1 of Hanleya hanleyi. NCBI lineage: Eukaryota > Metazoa > Mollusca > Polyplacophora > Lepidopleurida > Hanleyidae > Hanleya > Hanleya hanleyi. The sequence continues at coordinate 21,521 of JAVTVY010019292.1, read as the reverse complement.
CTTAAGCTGCATGCATGAACTATTATCTCCAGCTCAAACAGTGATCTTTGTCCTCCATGCTCACCCGTTGGTATAACGGAATTACAATTGTACTCCACATACTCTGGATATTCATGCGTCAAGAAGAGTCAGCGGAGTAGACGTACGAGTTAGACCTAAGCGAGGGTCATGTTAGGTGAAAGTGTAGAAACAAAAGTTGGAAATTGTATCCTCCTAAACGCCTTTTGAACTAGAACATTAAGTCTTATGGATACAAAGGACCTCACACGTTGAGGTGGACAAACCTCCCCAAATGAGGTACGATTGTAAAATGATTGTAAGCAATGAAACTTAGAATATAGAATGCACGTCTCGAATAGCATAAACTATCACATTTTCTTGAACTCTCTTTATATTGGGAGCATGAGTGTCATGCTTTTTAACAAGAACTCTCCAAAGTGGTAGGTTTGTGTGAAATTGACAGTTTTTGGTTGAAAAAGCACGGTTTGCCTACCTGTAAACATATGAAGATAAAGCTATAGCGTATATTCACATATAATATCCCTCATTTTAATCCCTAGTCCCCAGCAAACCACGTTTTGATTATCGTTTATCTTCATATAAAAAATAAGAAACTTAATGGAATATTGTTTTGGGGCTCAATTTGAAAAACGATAATTGCAGCAATGTTATTTGTACGCGTATGAGCTGGCAGCATGTATAGCCGCGAAAAGAGTTATTATTTTGACCTGTGGTCTACTGGTTCGAATCCCAAAATATTCGTTCAACATCGCTCAATAATTTTATACATTTTTCGATGATTGCAATATATATGCGAATATTTGTTTGTAGAAAGAATGTTTCGAGATGATCTATATCTCAAGATATAATATTCAGCAAATATGGCGAAGTTTTCTCTTTCCGTGCCAGCTTTGTCCGTGTATTTAGAGATTTGCACACAATACTATCTGGACTGATTTGATCATCTTAGTATTTAGGCGTATCATTAGTCGTTCAACAGATACTGTGGGCACGGTGAGCTAGGAGCACATGCAGTCGGAACTTTAAATATTGCTGATAACCTTAATTCCCATATAGTCAGGTGGCTTAGGGTGATTTTTCAACATTACCGTTACAGGCCGGATAAAAGCGCCATATTTTGCATGATGCTTCCTTAAGGGCCACTGATAAGTTTCAGCCTAGGAGCCCTCTTGACTTTCCTATATAATTCACGTGAAACACAAAAATCCAAGATGGCCGCCAGAGATGATAAAATATCGATTTTCTCGCGTTCTGTGTGTCTTAGGAAGGGCAAATTGCTATCAAATTATGGCTTATTGAGGTATTTCAATCCGATTCGTTACAAATATGCACATTACCTTTAGCTCATATTACTTGCAACTGAGCCCTACTCAGATCTGGGGTATTTTGAGTCTATTAATTGCATTCTTGGGCAGGTGGGGGGAGGGGTGTTCGCTCCCTATCTATTTTCATTACTCCTCGGACTAGAGGACTGAAACTTTCTATACTATATACTTGGGTCAGCGCCTACCATAAAATGCTTTCAAAAAATCAAGATGAGCATCATGATGACGTCACGGTGACGTCATCTGGACGGAAGACATTTTTCCGCCGATGTTTTTTTTTTCGCCGATTTTTCTCTTAAAATATCACTGCGATGGAGTATGCTTATTTAGATTAAATAAATTGTTTTTATGCACTTGTAGGCAAGAAATATAACAAAAATGAACGGAAAACAATGACAAACGCTACTTTCTGAGGGCACCTTATTGCAACCACTTTGAATTTAGCCATGGATCTTTACACTTAGATGTAGACGACTGACCAAAGATGCCAAATGTGACTTTTGATGGCATTTTTTGTTAAAATGGGTACCCATGCTAAATTAGATTTTTGTGTGATAGCGTTCAAGGGGAGGGAATACTAGAATATTATACTATGGAATATTATATTGAACTAATATTTAGCTCATTTCCATAACTTTAGCGATTAACCATCATGCGTTAATTCAAAATGGCGACCATGTGGGGTTACCCGTAAATCACGCTTTTTCACGTTGTCTATATAATATGCATTATTCTCAGATCATTGTTCAAATTTGTTAACATCAGTGGATCTCACATCAAAGTCTAACATCTTACATCTATTTTGAATCTGTTTGCATAATTTTCAGCTCAAAATATGATGGTTTAATTCAAAATAGCGAACATGGGGTATTCTAAAAATCACACTTTTTCATGTTGCTTGAGTAGTTCAAGGCATTATTCTTAGCTCAGGGGACAAATTTATCAAAACCGAGGGTTCTCTATGCATAGCCTGAAATCTTCCGCCCATTTTGAATCTATTAACATATTCCTAGGATCTAGATTTGATTGTCAGATTCAGAATGGCTGAAATCAAACTTTTCATGTTGCTCGTATAGCTCAAACCATTATTCTTAGCTGATTGTCCAAATTATCAAAACCGAGAGATCTCTGACCATAGTGGAATATCTTGTGCCCATTTCGAATCCATTTACATATCCCTAAGATTAAGAAGTGATGGTCAAATTCAAATTGGTGGGCATAAAGGGTCATCTGAAATCACACGTTTTCATGTTGCGCGTATAGTTCAATGCAATATTCTTAGCTCATTTTTCATATGTATCAAAACCGAGAGATCTCTAAACATAGCCTGACATCTTACGTCCATATTGAATCTATTTACATATGCCTAAGATCAAGATTTGATGGTAAAATTCAAAATGGCGGCCACATGGGGCCATTTGAAAATCATACTTTTTCCTTTGGCTCTTATAGTTCAAAGCATTATTCTTAGCTCATTGTGCAAATTTATCAAAACAGATGGATATCTGAGGATAGCCTAACATCTTACGCCCAGTTTGAATCTATTTATATATCCCGAAGATCAAATTATGATGACCAAATTCAAAATGGCAGCCGTGTGGGGTCATCTGAAAAGCCTGCTTTTTCATGTTGCTCGTATTGATCAAGACATTATTCTAGATTTCACATCATAGCCTTGTGCCCATTTTTAATCCAATTACTTGTCTTCAGATTAATAATGATGGTTAAATTCAAAATGGCGACTGCAAGGAGTCATCCGGATATTCGTGATTTTTTTCATGTTACTCGTATAATGCATGGCATTATTTTTAGACAAGGTACAACCTTGTCTCGGATGGTCCACCTAGACCCCAAAACGTCCATCCCATATCTGCCTATGCCCCTCGCATGCATAGTCAGAACTTTTCAGCGAAAGTCAACCCATAACCTCGAGACACCTCCCATCATACTCCACAGCATGAGACAGATAAAAATAAGATGCCACACTCCATACCGCAAAGAAAAATGTCCATGGGTGGGTTCCCATTGGGCCTATTAGGCTGGACATAGAAGTATATGTCGGGGACTCGCCATCTAGAACTTGGGATGTCTCAGGGTATTTTCAGCCTTTCCCATTATGTACTGACTCGCGACCGATTGGATAAAGTGCCAGCCTATGGTGCTCACGTTGGTGGTTCTACTCCCACCAGGATCATGGGGATTCCCCTTCTCTCGATGCGTACGTGTATTACTCTGTATGGGGATTTCCCTTCTCTCGCTTCATATGTGGCTAGAACATTGACGGGGCAAGATAGGATTGACCTCTAAGGCCAATATCCCTTCGGGCATTCCCGGGGATGACCGAACATTCCCAAAGATTCCCAGTGATTCAGGCGAAGCGACTGCTCCATTAACATTGACGTGACTGGGAAGCCAATTCACATTGACTGGGTACTTATCAACCGGTGCCGGAAGTGACCGCATCACTGCCGGAAGTGATCTTTGACCCGAAAGTGACCTTGCAACGGAAATGACCATTGACACAGAAGTGACCTTGGCATTGATCCGCAAATGACGTCGGCTCCGCATGACGTCATCAGCCTCAGCCTCAATGCGCGGGAATTTCACCTTTATATACTACTCCTATATCTCGATATTGGTCCTCCAGCGGGAAAAAGTGAATACAGTGTATAGTAGTGTATTGAAAACATTGCTATGCATGTCCAAAACCAGGTTAAATGGCCCAGAACCTTTACTTTGGAACTATGGGGCCTTCTCGTGTCGCCCATAACCCAAGATTTTATCATATATGTCGGCCATCTTGGATTTTGGAAATCCCGGAAAATTCAGGAGGGCTCCTAGGCTAAAATTGAAAAACAAGCATAAAGGGAGCTACTTGCCAAATTTGGTGCTTTTATCCGCTCCGTAACGGTAATTTCGTTAAGCCACCTGACTAATATAGTGCATGGCCGTCAGTCGTACGCCATATAGTCCGCTCGTCACATGCGCATAGGAGGGTATATTAACAGTAAATTTATTGAAAACGAAAAAATAAAAAACAGACCATGCCAAAGTCGTCGGGGGTTCTCTTAAAAAAGGAGACTAGCGGACGCTCAATTCAGCGAGTGACTATTTATTTCATGTCCGTATTCGACTTATTTTATGCAATTAACGGCATTAACGTAACAGAGAAGGCACGAAAATATCAACAGCATCAACTTTATTTTTGGGACAAGGGTGTAAAACCACGACTAAAATATGCTGGGCCTCGCAAACCGTGCTATTAAATTCCACTGGAGTCCCATGGCCCGTTGTGAATGGACTGCTCGCCGGGGCCGTTTGCCCATGTTATCTTACTAGGTCCTTTATTCCTACGAAGTAGGCTACAGATCGCAAATTGTCCGGTAATGAGTCAGTGAGTCAGTCAGTCCATCCGAATCCTTTCGTCGGCAAAATAAGGAGAACCATTGACATTAGAACCTTTATTTTTGGCATGAACGTGCACTAGGGCATTGTTACCAGCAAGTTCTGAGCTGACCGAATTCTGATGAAAATTTGATTTATAATTATTTTTTTTATTATTTATTGATAGCTCAGCGAGTGTACTGTCATGCCCATTGGGAACCCTTGGCTGTATGTTTCACTGTATACATTGTATATAACACAGTACAAAACGTGATGGGATAATGAAATAGGAAATGCTAATTTTCCATCATATGTTAGTGCATTTATCTACACTGCTATTACCAACTTGCCATTCTTAATACACACAAGTCAGTATATTGTTATAGATATATGTAAACTGTGGCCTTTAACGTGTATCCTATTTCACATCCAAACATTTCATCACAGACCAAATCAGGCTTCAAATTTAGGTCAAATTGCCACTGGTGGTGAAATATCAGCCTGGTGCAATAACCTAGCAGAACAAAGAAAGATGTGGTATCATCCTTCAGATTAGCCTGTGAGCAACAATGATAAAAGTTTACTGAGGGCGAAACAAAGCCATCCTGCAAGCCACCCAAGGAATTTATCAGCTTGTGTTGGGACATTTTGTTGGTATCATGTAAGTTGTTTAATAGTTTACTCATTCAAATCTCCATACCATATTTTCTGTTATTCAACAGACAAATTTCTTTACTGGTTTTAATTGTTTTACTGGGTTTCAACTGCTACAGCTAGTAACATAGTAGTGATACTGTAGAAATGGGTATAGTGTGAATGTAATTATTCCATGTTGAGTACAATTTGTTCACATGAATGGTGGAATGTCTGGACTCTCAAATGAAAGTGTGTTATACATGTACATATCTCAAGCATGTCAGGTTTGAGGTCAACAAACATGGTTGCAATTAAGATATAATCAAAGAATTTTCGTGACAATTATTGAATCTAAGTAGGCCCCTACCTAACAAAATTAGCTTAATAAAAAAGGCCTTCCTGGCGTAAATTGTTTCCTTTTGAGAGAGAATGGTATTTTCTGAGTTAAGAATTTCCTGTATAGAGATAGGTTGTTCAAGTAGGCTTTGTTTTTGCCGCTGCATCAAGTGTATGGAAACATGATATATGCACCCAGAGCCCTGATCTACAGCTGTATAAAACTCAACATCTGGCATTGACGGCATGTTTAAAGGGTCTTAATTTATTTTCTTTGGGTAGAATTTAACTAGATAAAGTAACTTTGATCATGATGTGATATGTCTAAATTTTTCTTGTCATTTCAAATCTTGATCCATTTGATTCCTTGATTAGGGGATACAGAATCACTGCCACGGAGTGTGTTGGTGTGTCACAGCAATGTAATTCCGATTCACACAACGAAGCTGAGGTGGTTTAATATTTATCAATGAAGAAAATCACCGATCAACCATCATAGAATATGTGAAACAAGAAAACCGGAATAGTAAATTCATCAGATTGCCGATACCCAAAATGTGTTGTCTCATATATCTAGATAACAACGTGATGTAGAGATGCTATTTATTCGTCTTTGTACCGGTCATGCTCAGGAGAATGACATAGAATCATTATTATCTTGTGCAGATAAGGTGTTGGTCTTGAGTTGAATTACCGTAAACTACATAAATGCTACCTTTCTACTATAGTACTATATATAAGAATTTGTTGTAATATTGTTGGGAAATAATGCGATTCAAAAAGTTGTTTTGGTCCTGGACAAGGGCACTGAAAACCATTAAAGAGATGTAAATTTATTTTCACACGTAAAGCTTGAAATCTACTGAACTTTTTTATTATTCAATCTGTTTCCTTTAGTTAAAAAATTGTAAAATTAAATCGGCGATCGTTGTTTATTTTTGGAATGAAGGCGCATTAGGAGACTGTTACCAACAAGTTCTGAGCTGACCTACTTTTGATGAAACTTTCTGGTGATTTTTGATGAAAATCACTGGCGATTCTGACTTGGGCAGTGCCCATCTTAATATAGGCAGGATTTCAACTGTGGGTGGGGATTTCCAAGAGTTCAGTTCGCGTCGGAGTCCTAATGCCTACTCTACTTCGTATATGTCCTGTGACGTTAGTCACACTGCTCATGTCTATCAAAGAGAGACCAATAACATGATAATTTATTACTTTTTTCACAACAGGCTGAAATTCCTTATTGCACAGAAACCTGCAAATTGGATGAAATCCACCAAAATATATTGATATATGCCACAACAGAATCATTTTCATACGTTTACCAGCGGTTGACATATTTAGGGTTTGTGGTCAATTGAAGTAAATCTATTTTCTATGCTTAAAAAGACGCGCTGTTCGGTGCAAAGCAACACCTACAAATCTAGATGAATATTCAAATGACTTAGTGCTGTAAGCTTTTGGATCAAATGAAGTGAAATTGGATAAAATGTTTCGGCGGCTGAGTCACACAAGCACTGTTTGTTACCCATGCTGACACGGCATTGGTGAATAGCAATTCCGAAGTTATCTTATGTGGTCAGTTTGGGACCATTTTGTTGCCGAATGAGGTCAAACATGATAAAGCTCTTTACTGGGTTGAGTCACACACGCTACACTCACATATGTTAGCCTATTCCAATCAAACATTGTCAGAGTGTGTAGCCTCTTTAACTGTTGGTATATCTGACTGTGGGAGGTAAACAATCAGATATAATAACATCAGAATAGCCTACTCACGCTAAATCAAGTCCATATAGCACAGGTCGATATCCTTTTCAGAATGACCCAGCATATAGTTTATTCATAGTAATTTTAGGGTCATGATGAGCTAAAATAAGTTCAAAATATGGATTAAATGATCCTCTGGGCTAATTCAATCAAGCACGGCTGTTCCATGCGAGTGTATTTCGAATTATTCCTATACGTTGTGAAACTTACGGATGAGAAATGAACTCACGACCTCGGGGAAAGGGTTCCACTTCTCTCCCAAATGAGCAATCGAGTCCAGTTCCTCGCTTAACTAATTCTTTCAACATGTTCATGGCTAATTTTCCACGACAACAAGTGGATTTCGATTTATTCGAAGATACAATGTTTAGACTAATATGCGAACGCGAAGCGTTCGCATTTTTAGATAGAGCGTGTGTCCAAATGAGATCTGTACCTTAGCGATTGAAAAGTTTGTTACCGAATTGACTAACTTCCGGTTTCATGGTGGGTTCCATCTTGAATTCTGTGATTTGATGCATGACGGGAGGTACGATTTTCTCTGTAAATCTGGAAATCATACGCACACGTGATTTCTTTATGAATCAATAAGTCCAGTAAACAAAAATAAACAATAACTCCAAATAAAGCCTCCAAGTATTCATTGTGAAATCCCTATCAGCGATAAAGTTTAGACTCGTACCTTCCCCTTGCTCAAACGGAAATCAGATCTCCGTGCGAGTAAATGGCAAGGTACGAGTCTACGATAAAGTTCATACCTCGCCTGCATTTGTATCGGGCGAACATTTGATTGTTCGAAGCTGATGCTGCTTCTTTCGTGTTCTGCATGTACTCTGCCCTGTCTAGGGTGTTCAGTACAAATAAATATTGATTGAATTGAATTTGTACGAGTCAAGAAAGTCTTGTCGTCTGCTAGAATTAGAAAGAATATTCATAACACCAACGTCATACGCTTCGGACTGTCAACACACCAGCGGTCATCAAGTGCAACTTTTCCAATATTTCGGTTCAACAAAGGGTTGATTTCAGCAGAGGTTTGTTAAAATTTGCTGCACAAATAAGTGTTGACATTATTTTACTACTGTTGTTACTTTCATAACCTAGGAATAGTTAACTATTACTAGTTCAACTGCCTTATGCTGCAACACTCATACTTCCTTTAGCTTATAAATATTCAATTTCACTCAAACTGAATATGCATTGCAACTCCAACCGAAAGTGAAACTTACAGCTAGGGGAATTAACTCTACATAAAACATTGGATTTACTCCCCTTACATAAAATTTTAATTTTATCTTTTTCAATTACTTTTTGTAATCTGGTTATTTTCTTCCTCATTCTCAGTTGTCATTGATATTTTTACAATAGATCACAACTATGTAAAGACACAACCAACCAATGTTTGGGATCATTCTTATGCCAGAAAAAGCGTAAAACAATCTGAACTGAACTGTGTTCAGTGCAACACTTGATATCCCTGGTGATGGAAATTGTTTTTTTCATTGTCTTAGTTTAGCCATACATGGGAATATATCAAGGCACCGACATTACAGCTACCGGTTTCACAGGGCCCTTGGAACGCTTTGGAATGCGATTCTGTCCTGGATTTAGTTGTGTTTTAGGCACGACTTCATCACTGTCAAGTTATCTAGTTGAGTGGATTCCACTCAAGTTTGGGTCAATAAACCGCTCAAGTGGTGGACAAAATCACTCAAGTTTGAGTGAAGTAACATTCACTCAATTACTTGAGTCAAATTTCACTCAACTTGAGTGAAATATTTCACTCAAATACTTGAGTGGGATGAATCTCCACTCAAACTTGAGTGAATTTCACTCAAGATGTTTTAGACAGTATAAACTTCAAATACGCATGTTTCGAGTTATGACGTGACGTTGTCTGACTGAACTCCATTTGCGCACTGACAACGTCATTTGGCGAAACCCCATAATATTTGGGGTAGCCAATGTTATTTCTCTCACAATAATACTCCTTTACCAAGGCCATCAAAGCGTAACTCGATGTTTCACAACTGAAATAGTCCTTGAATTAATCTTTACACCCCGCTATGTTAAAGGATAGGGGATTAGCCCTATCGTTTTGCCAGAGGACGTTGTCGCTGCGCAAAGGGACGTCACTCAGGCGATGTAACATCATAACTTGAAAGATGTGTATTAATACCGGGCATTGAGTAATAAAATACTTGAAGAAAGACTATGTGAACTCTGTGACAACAATCAATGCAGTTGGCGACGAGAACCATTACTTGTATGCTGGCCTTTCTGTGAAAATATGAGGGAGCAATACAGGCATCCCAGTCAATACAAACTAGTATATGATATGTACCTAAGTTTGTAAAAAAGAAAGCTATCTTTATGTGGAATATTGGCCTAGGACATTTAACGAGAGTAAAGCCTAACCAACATTTTGCCTATTTATAACTATTGATCTAATTATAGCCACAATGCAAATTGATATGTACCATCTGTATCAACGAAGTTTTTACATAAAGTTTTTCTTATTCATTTTTTTCTCCGAATGTAACTGAAGTAGTATTTAGCCAAAGTTCTAGTGAACATTGTCATCCAGTTTACTTCCTTTCTCCACTAATTATAGATTGTGCCGTTACACACATATACATGTACATTGTTTATATTAATTGCTGCCAAAAGTTACTTAACTCATTGCCTACGGCAAGTCGTTCAATTCAATTCAACTTTATTGTATCATAAAAACAATTTACATGTCCATTAAGGACTGAATACAATAACACTCAAACAACTTGTGAGATATGAACATGACCAGGCAAAAATCAAGGAGTAGTGATAACAGTAGCTTGTGACTGTGAAGAACTTGATATAGATCAATACGAATCCCAGTCCAACATGGCTAGGCCTTACATGTAACCTGTAAATATAGCACAATGTTGAGTGCCTTATCCTGTCTGTAAGCGCAGCATCGCGGAACAATAATAAGTTGAGAAAATATATTTGAGAGAGAATATCACACAGGGACAATTAAATTTTTGCATTTTCTCAGTTGGAACGCATTGTATATTGATGAAGCGTGCCACTATTGTAGCAACATCATTAGGGGGATCGAGCATGAGATTGACAAGCTCATCCAACGTGAGCGGCTCACGTTTCTTAAACTTGCGCCGAAAAGCCGTTGTCAGCGGCTTCTTGATAGCCTTATCTAAACACACCTGTGATTGGTTGTTTCGGCCTCGTAGCGAAAAATTGACCAATTAACAGTCCCGTGATATATGAATCACTGGCTACATTCTTTTCAGCCTCGATTTAGAGTTTATAACATCGGGAATCACCAAATAACGTCATGTCATGTGACAATTGTGTGGGGAAACTCAAAAAATGGCGGCTGCGGCCATCGTGTGTTGTGTTTTTGTTTTCTACTGACTAGACAACATACAAGTTCAAGAAAGGTTTCCATCATCAGATTTTATTTATACGAATCACCAAAGCATCAATGATTATAATATATAGATAGCCTCATGAAATGCAACAAATGAAAGGGGTTTTCCAAGCATGGCGTCACCATCCCGTGTGGGCGACGTAACTTCGTAAGTTGTGCGTGGGTTTTTTCTCTCCCGACTTGAAAAAAAACAACAAACAATTCAAGAATGATTTCCATCATAAGTTTTTATTTATATGAATCCCCAAAGCTTAAGGATTGTAACTAGGCTCATGGGCATATATAGAAAGGTGGTTCAGAAGACAAATGCTATTGCTTGATCGAGGGTTGGGCCAGATACCATCCATCGCAAGTGAAGTTTTCTTTGCATAATCTAGATTTTATTGCACTGTACTTCCATTTGTAAATTAGTATTTTCTAATTAATGGCTCACAAGAAAAATAGTTTTTAACTGATTGTCATACCCGACTCACCCGAGTATCATTTTCAGAGACAATTGATTGACTGGTAGCAATAGTGGAGATATAGCTGCTTCCTGAGCAGCAGATTTCTTTCCCAGAGTTTCAATTCAAAATAGTATCTGTTTGTTTGAAAAAGCCCCACAAAAAACACACGAAAAACTGGCCATAATACCAAGCTGATCCGTATGTAGTGGTACTACTATTATACATACACCCGGTACTGGCACTGAATGAAAGTATTAGAACACAAGTGGCAAGGCATCCATCTCAGAATATTTCAGTTCTCAGACATGTCAAATAGTATTATTTCTAAGTTTAAGTTCAATTGATTCATTAATTTCACTACATACATGTACATATATTCCTAACATCAGTCCATGTGATGACCTAGTTTTAGCTTGACCTCTTCATTCTTCAGAAACTAGACCCAGCATAGATACATGTACAGCCCCAAGAGCTATGGTAGGGCAGCTCTTTACACATGTATATGTTGGAATTAGGAACGTAAAACTGGTCTCTGGAAATAGTATATTTAATGCTTACGTTGCGGCATTAACCTAATGCCTTCTACAGAGCTAATGTTGTACTGGATGAATGAGAATCTACATTCTTACATGTATATGTTGCCTCCTGAACTGTATTTCTCTGAACTGAGGTCAATCTTTGGAAGAGTGACCATAACAGGCTTCCATACTTTAGTGCGTATTAATCTGATATCTCAAAAGAAAACAATTAATAGAGTATTATTTAATACAGATTAGAGATTAAGTACATGTTAAGTGATTATATATAGGCCTACAAAGCCTGTCAATCACTGAAGGATAACTATTTTGGTCTGAGAAAGAATAAACAATTTGGAACTATTTTTATAGGTGTACTTCGGACAACCCTAAAACCAGAAATTTTCTACATCCCAAAATAAAGGTGAGACAACTCACCTTTCTAAAAATATATAGTTTACCCTACCTACGGTACCCATGGAAAAATGTTAGGGCCGTCATACCATATGTGGAAATTAATATTTTTGCATCCAGCCAGTTGTGAATATTTATTCCGTAGGCAAAGAGTTCATAGATGAACTGTCAGCAGCATCGTTAATATATCAATTTATTATCATATACAACAAAGTATCTAAACTAAACTTGGTTATGCTGATTGTAAGTTTACTTGATCGCCACTCCATGTTAAGTTGTAATACTGTGATAATTGTATATTTGTTTAAAAGCTGTTTCGAACAGTTATCCATGTATTTTTCCCCATATATCACAGAGAGTGGTTTGGGTGTAAATGAATGAATTGAATTGAAATTGTATTGTGCAATAAATTAAATTATTATTATTCCCATCCAAATCTCTGTTTTTTCCACTGCATTCGCAGAGTATAATATTGGGAATTTCATTTGAATTTTCTAACTTGATATGTAATAGGTAAAGCCAGAAGAGGAGGCAGATTTTCTATCTGCGTTCGCTTCTAGGCTTTGCCTATTTCATATTAATTTCAGTCATCTTCAGGAATAAATTTTGAACTATTCCTACATTGTGAAACATTCATCCGAGAAATACTACACTCTTAAAATGAAAGTAACATTATAAATGTCCGAGGAGTGGCAACGTTATATAAAGTGTTATATTTGTAACACTTTCAGAAAATGTAAAAAATCAGTGTTATTATATCCAACGTTATAGCGCTGTATCAGGATCAATACAAGACTGTGGTAAAACATCGCGGGAATTATACGATAGTCCCTATAGATTAAAAAAATCGTGATAAAGATTTTTTCCCATTTTTTCCAATGAATGAGAAAGATGCAAACATAGAAAATACTGTGATTTGCAATTTCATGCGGGCGCCGCCATGTTTATTTTGGGCATGATTTTAAACCAATGGGAAAGCGTAATATTCAGTTGTGCCGATAATCTCCTACGACATCGGACATTCTCTGCGCTGAGATAACATGGCCGCACATGATCGTTTGTATGCCCGACTGACAGATGCAATGTTATAGATTAGTTTCGTTGTAGATTACGGCCTGATTCTGTCAGATATCCTACCATGCCGGGCTGCTCTGCATTTGGCTGTCACAATGTGCCAGGTAATCCTGACACGTCGCACTATCATCCTCGTTCATGTTTGTGAGCTACGGCCTCTGCCAATTGACGCGTTTTTACCTCCAGAGGCAGAAGAACCAATGCACGCTGACGTCACGATTCTTCAAACATGGTGGCCTCTATGTTGTTCCAGTGTAGCGAAGTTAAAAGGTTTAGTACTGCTTAAAAAAAATGTAAAAAAATATCTGATACACGATTTGGATTCTATGAGGAAAAAGCTTTCAACTGGCCACGCACGTTCACCAGAGCTTACTTTCCTTTTAACACTTGCAATGTGTTGTATTGCTTGTGATACAGCACTATAATGTTGGATAGGACACTTTTTTCAATTTACAATTACCTTTTTCTAAACGTTTTAACAAGTACCGGTAATATGGAAACTTCCGTAAAGTTAGTTAATCCAAACTATCGGTCAAAATTCCAAAATTCACTCCTTGGTAGTTTTGGCTCGTTTTCTCCGTTTTCAAATAACTAATAACTCAAAACTATGCTATTAAGCGTGAAGTCATGAAATTCGATCGTAACGCCGTACTATGTATAACTAAATAAGCGTGTCTAATTTATTCTGAGTTTGACTCCGTTCCAAATACAAGCGTCTGGTCCGTCATTCATAATTCAGCCGTCGTCCATTAGAGAATATCCACGTTTCAATGATGCCGGCAAGACATCATGATGTTCCAAAAATATCAAATCCGTATCGCTGATCAGTATTCTTAATCCATAATATTCGTTGTAAAGTCGTCATCTAAAGAATGATGTATCTCAGTCACGCTTTGATTGTGACTGTTCATATGGGTACCATGAGGATCTTGAAGTACATGGGTTCATACGGCCTCTAGCCCCGGGTTAAGCGGAATTAGACACAAGTTACGAAACGTAACGCCATAGATCTTGCACGCTACGCTCGTATTTTGCTATCAGCATGCGATATGTATCGCCAAATTTGAGAAACTTTGAGTGGAGGCGCTTGGTGGTGTAGCCCTGTTTTATAATTTTCTGCAACAATGTTTTGTGACGTTGATTAAAATCGTCACATTTAACACAGGGTCTAGCAAATGCTACTAGGCCTGATATGTATATGCCATATGCAGGTCCCACTGGAATATTACTGCCCAGAAAGGGATAGTTTACGATGTCGAAATTGTAATCAACTGTCTGGAAGTGTTACAAATATAACACTGTAATGTTGTCACTCCTCGGACATTTATAATGTTAAATATATCACTTTCATTTCAAGAGTGTATAATAAACATTTAGGCTATCGACAATATAAATCTGTTGTATGACAATAGCCTGGTAGTAGAAGATGAAGTATAGGTGCTACCTAGAAAAAAATGGTATAAAGCTGCTTTTGGTGTCAAACGAAGCAGAATTCGGAGTAGAATAACATATCCAAAATCCGCAAAAATCCTCATTGGGGAATTTTTCTATGAGTGTTTCAATATTTTGTACACTTTTGCATGTTTTTGTATGGAAAAGGTAAAAAAGTAAGGATTTTATGTGACTTTTGGCGGTTCATTCACCTTCAAAGAAGAAAATGCAAAGTCTAAGTTTCTGAGAATTGTTACTTTACTGAGAACTAAAATAATTATTACCGCATTACTTCGGATATAAGCCCCCCCCCCCCACCGCAATGCCATGGAAGATTCCACTCAGAAATAGGGGTGGGCTTATGCCCGGAAAAGGGCCAGAACATGCAAGTTTACCTCTAATTAACTACTGAAACACAATTTCTTCATTAGTGTCAACATTATCTTCGTCGTCAAGGGTAACCTCCTCGGTATTTTGACAACTTTCTCCTCTGCAGACTCCACAGGCTGTTACACATTTCAGTCCATGTTTACGACAAGAGCAACTGTTATTGCCACATGGATTTCTGGCAGAAATTTTGCATTTACATCTTACAAAACGTCAGTAAGCTCTCTGGTGCTGCATCCAAGTCTGTCAGGATTGGTGTATGGTATCAGCAAGTTTCCAACCCCATTGCATGGGATCCAGGTCATGTTTAAGAGGTGAGCTTAAACCAAAGTATGACTTGCAAGTGAACTCTTAAACTGTGAAAATATGCTGCTTTTTCTGTAGGTGGAAGCTTCTGTGGATCAATTGATGTTTTGCATGTCGACTCCATCTCCATGTATTTAGCGTACCGTGGATTGTTCAAAGAATCATCTGCTCTGCCTCCATATAAGACAACATATACCCGGATACCAGCTTTGCCAATCTATTCCACTGTCGCCTCAGGATCGGTCATCAAGAAGGATATTTGGTGCAATTCTTCTGATTGTTTTATCTTCTTCTGGTTTTGACATGCCCATATGTGGCAGAGGTGTTGTCGCAACGACTCCACGCATGGATGAACAGGAGATGGGATGTTACTACTTTGCCAGCTTTGTTAACAAGGTCTTGAACTTTCCACACCTTCAAACCTGTCTTTGACCTCTTTGCCTCTGAATGGAAGTGTATATCAGCCATATTCTGGTTCCAGTGGTACATCAAGAGGACAAGTACATCCGTGTCATCTGCTTCTACACTCACTTCTCTTCCTTGTCTTGCAAATTGAAGGGCACATTCCACTATCAATGTGTCAGCATCTCCAGTACTGTTGTGCAAGATCTGACCATCAGCTTCCAAGCATCGACTCAGCAACGTGATGAACTGACTTTTGTTCTTCTCATTCGAGAGAAAGGTCTGCTGGTCACTGTTAGCCTCGTATATTCACAAAGCTGAATATCAGCATATGTTTTTTCCAATTCTTCGCTGGTGCTCGTGATCTATAATTGATGGACCCTGTTCGTAGCCATCAAACATGATGCAACAGTCGCCATACCTTGCACGCACATAGTTGACATATTGCATCGTTATGTCTTTGTATGTCACCTTCTTCGACAGTGGAATAGATTGACAAAGCTGGTATCCGGGTATATGCTGTCTTATATGGAAGCAGAGCAGATGATTCTTTGAACAGTCTACGGTACGCTAAATACATGGAGATGGAGTCGACAAGGAACACATCAATTGATCCACAGAAGCTTCCACTTACAGAAAGAGCAGCATATTTCCACAGTTTGCGGGTTCACTTGCAAGTCATACTTTGGTTTAAGCTCACAAACAATGACCTGGATCCGATGCAATGGGGTTGGAAACTTGCCGATACCATACTAACACCAGTCCTGACAGACTTGGATGCAGCACCAGAGAGCTTACTGACGTTTTTAAGATGTAAATGCAAACTTTCTGCCAGAAATCCATGTGGCAATAACAGTTGCTCTTGTCGTAAACATGGACTGAAATGTGTAACAGCCTATGGAGTCTGCAGAGAAGAAAGTTGTCGAAATACCGAGGAGGTTACCCTTGACGACCAAGATAATGTTGACTATTAGAGGTAAACTTGCATGAGAATTGTGCAGGGCCAACCCACAGTTCCAGAATTATTTTTTCAAACATGTTCTGGCCCTTTTTCGCGGATAAGCCCACCCCCATTTTTTTTGATTGGAATCTTCCATGGGTGGGTGGATTGGGGGGGGTCGGACTTATACCCGACGTAATGCGGTAATAACTATTTTAGTTCTCTGCAAAGTAACAATTTTCAGCAACTTAGACTTTGCATTTTCTTCTTTGAAGGTGAATGAACCGCCAAAAGTCACATAAAATCCTTACTTTTTTACCTTTTCCATACAAAAACATGCAAAAATGTACAAAATATTGAACCACACATAAAAAAAAATCCCCAAAGAGGATTTTTGCGGATTTTGGATATGTTGTTCTGTGGCACATTCTCCTCATATGGTGTAAGAATCATCTTCATACCATTTATTTCCCGGTCAAAATGCTCAACAACCAGACTACAAGCCGTTTTGGTATTTATTCGTTTATTTTTTATATCGGAAAAGAATCTTTGATATCAAAATTACATGTATTTTGTATATAATAATGACAGAAAAAGATTTTTTGATATCAAAAAGAAACGAATAAATACTAAAACTGCCATACAGTTACGCGGTGCTCCTGATGGTCACACTGGGGTCACCAATGGGAGGGCGGATAATAAGTTGAAAACACACTCACGAACTTTCAAGTCAAACCAAAACAAACCCCTTCCGTTATCCTAGTTCAATATCTGCAAATCGTACTCCATTAGTGGGTCGGCTCTTAAATAGTCAGATTGGATTTAGTGACCAATCTATTTCGTTTAAAACCAATCTATTCGATTAAATCACACTTTATTAGGATCTTTTTTTTTCTTTTTTTTTTTCCAGTGTACATTCGATTTTTCTATTCTTTTTTAATCTAGATTGAAAATAATTTCATTCGAAGCGAAAGATTGACATTTTAATCTGTAAAGGTTAGATCTTGTCCTTAATTCCAATCCTTTCAGAGTAAATTGTCAATCTTTCGGCACGATTGAAATTATTTTCAATCTATTAGATTGAAACAGAACAGAATGAATCTAATGTAGATTGTAAATTCAATCTAATAGATCCTAATGAACTGAATTCTGAATATAATTCTCAATCGAATAGATTGATTTTCCATCGGATTAGTTTGGTCGATAATTCCAAACTAGTTATTTAAGAGAGTATCCTGTTACCATAATCCGGTACCTGTAAATCGTACTTAGCTATTTGGTATACCATTATCTCAGTCCAATACCTGTAAATCGTACTTCATTAAATGTTATACCGTTACCTTAGTCCAGTATCTGTAAATCGTATTTTTTTAGCTGGTATACAATTACCTTATTCCAGCACCTGTAAATCATACTCTATTAGTAGATTTACCCTCATCTTAGCCCAATACCTAAAAGGCGTACTTCATTAGTAGGTGAACCGTTACCTTAGTCCAGTACTGGTTAATTGTACTTCATTAGTACATGTATGTATACCGCTATGTTACTCTAGTATCTGTAAATCATACTCCATTAGTAGGTGCACCGTTACCATAGTCCAATACCTAAAAGACGTACTTCATTAGTAGGTAAACCGATACCTTAGTCCAATACTTTTAAATCGCACTTCATTAGTAGATATACCGTTACCTTAGTCAAATATCTGTAATTCGTACTTCAATAGTGGGTATGCCGTTACATTAGTCAAATATCTGTAAATCGTACTTCATTAGTATGTATACCGTTACCTTACTCCAATACTGGAAAATCGTACTTCATTAGTATGTATACCGTTATCTTACTCTAATATCTGTAAATCTTACTCCATTCGTAGGTATCCCGTTATCTTACACCAATACTAGTAAATCGTAC
This sequence comes from Hanleya hanleyi, assembly GCA_036873755.1. Taxonomy (NCBI): domain Eukaryota; kingdom Metazoa; phylum Mollusca; class Polyplacophora; order Lepidopleurida; family Hanleyidae; genus Hanleya; species Hanleya hanleyi. The sequence goes on along the minus strand of JAVTVY010019292.1, from coordinate 2,793 downwards.
TTCATTAGTATGCATACCGTTATCTTACTCCAATACTTGAAATCGTACTCCATTAGTATGTATACCGCTATCTTACTCCAATACTTGAAAATCGTACTTCATTAGTATGTATACCGTTATCGTACTCCAATACTTGTAAATCGTACTCTATTCGTACGTATGCCGTTATCTTACTCCAATACTTGAAAAACGTACTCCATTAGAATGTATACCGTTATCTTACTCCAATACTTGAAAATCATACTTCATTAGTATGTATACCGTTATCTTACTCCAATACTTGTAAATCGTACTCCGTTATTATGTATACCGTTATCTTACCCCAATACTTGAAAATCGTACTCCATTAGAATGTATACCGTTATCATACTCCAATACTTGTAAATCGTACTCCATTCGTAGGTATACCGTTACTTTAGTTCAATACATGTAAATCGTACTACATTAGAATGTATACCGTTATCATACTCCAATACTCGTAAATCGTACTCCATTCGTAGGTATACCGTTACCTTAGTTCAATACAATGTAAATCGTACTACATTAGAATGTATACCGTTATCTTACTCCAATACTTGTAAATCATACTCCATTCGTAGGTATTCCGTTACCTTAGTTCAATACCTGTAAATGGTACTTCATTAGTAGGTATACCGGTTCCTTAGTCCAATTGGATTTTCATGTCAGACGCAGGACTGTTGACAACAAAACTTACTCTGAATATTACCTCCTACTCTATCATTTCTGATCAACTCTTTCCATATTATCCTGAGATTAATTAGACTTCAAAATTGTAACGAGATGTAAAGCAAATTATATTTAGTCTGATTTGATAAATCAAGTCCCCTAAACGCATGATGTCCATCTCGGTAGGAACCCTTGTCCGCAAACGTCCGGTACCGGTGTGGAGGCTAAAAATGTCCGGTGGCTAAGAGTGTCCGGCCTCTATCTTCTAACCTAGCTAGGACATTTTTCTCCACATTGGGGACAAGTGTCCGTTCTTTCTTACAATAGAAAAGGATATGAAAAGGGACGTAATCACCAGAACATTTTTATCCATCACATCGGCACCTATAAATGTAAAGAGAGTCGCTGTCAATATTGTCAACATCGGGCAAACAGACTATCCCAGCGAAGAAATAATTCATCATGGGTGCTCATCCGTTTAATGAAAGCCGCAATTTTGACTCCATTGGATCTCAAAGCGACATCTAAATGATCCTTTATTGGCCAATATTTTATTATAACTAGAACCCCACTACCACTGAGATCAAGTTGGATGGATGCCCATGATACCCATCAGGCGCGTTGTATCCACCCCTATCATTAATCCACCCCTATCATTAATCCACCCCTATCATTAATTCACCCCTATCATTAATTCACCCCTATCATTAATTCATATCAAATGAAACTAATGTTCATCATGGATACTCATTTGACGCATGAGTACTGAATATTCAAAAGCAGGTAAAAGCACCTATCTTACCCAATTGTAATTGGACCTCATCTGACTGAAGTTATGAGACGAAGGGATGTAACTGAGTGTAAAATGTAATTCACATCAGGTTTGACAATGATACTTGGAAAGCAATATTCGCGAGTCGTGTCAATACCTGTAAATCGCATTCCATTAGTATGTAGATCTTAAATAATCAAAATGGAATCACTGACCAATCTATTTCGATTCAAAAACAAACTATCAGATTGAAATTGGAGCGATATGCAAGAGTTCGGAAAAATTGACGTCTGGCGATTAAAAAGCAACCATATGACTCTACAGGAAAGCTTCCCTACGCAGAGAATACGGTGGATTCCCGGATGTAGCCTTAGTATCTCAGCCGAGGTTTTATTGCAGCTGTTCATGTGGAGACTATGAAGTAACAGCACGGCCCCTAGCAGCGGCTTAAATGGAATTAGATACTCTAGCTCCGGAGCTGTGCTGATAGATCAGCTCAAACAAATAACTCATCTGATGTTAATGGGTGAGCATCTAGGACCTCTGATGGAGTAAACGCCTTAATTGGGGTAAACCGGGTAAATACAAGAATACACCAAAAAACTGATCTGTATTGCCTACGTCGTACGGTTTAAATTCCCCACCAAAACTAAACCTACATATATTTGTCGAATGACGTGTACAGGTGGCGGGCCTCGGGGACTAACAGTCCACCAGCAGAATCCTATCATATACAGGTAATAAATTGGAGCAATATGCAAGACGTGGGGAAAACTGACGACGTCAATCTTCTCAGAATTATTTGTTAAGTTTTCGGTGCGATTGAAATTATTTTCAATCTATTAGATTGAAAGAGAACAAAATGAATCTAATGTAGATTGAAAATTCCATCTAATAGATCATAATAAGCTGGAATTTTCAATCTAATATATTGATTTTCCATCGGACTAGTATGGTGGCTAATTCCTATCTAATTATTTACTGTAACCTTAATCCTATACATGTAAATCGTACTTAGTTGGTATACCATTATCTCAGTCCGCGTATCACGTTGGGCGTTGAGCTCGGTCTATACTTGGATGGGTGACCGGTTGCTGTACTGATCAGTGTCCAGGATAATAGGGACTGTGGACACTCTCGTGATCAGGCACATGTAGGCACCGTCGTGATATGACTGAAAAATGTTGAAAACGACATTAAATTCTACTAACTCACTCATCCTTATCTCAGTCGAATACCTACAAATCGTACCTCCTTAAGGATGTGCACTGGTGGTTTTTGACTTTGGCAGCCATTTTGCCCGTTTTTCTATTGGGTTACCTCCCTTCCCTAGG